>NQII01001696.1:410793-439805 GCA_002778355.1 Clitarchus hookeri
AGGCGGGGGGGGGGTGAGGGTGTGATGGATGTGAGCCAATATCGTGCTATAATCCCTAAACCAGCACGCGACAAACTTCTATAACCACGTAAGTGGACACAAATTGAGTATTTAACTAGAAAATAGGGCAATGCTTCCGTAGGTATTTTCTTTCAAAAAATGGATGTTCCGAACTGAATGCAATGTAAGTATCGATTCCACTGCTGATGGTGTTAACACATGGGCAAAGGATGGAAAAGTTAAATAGTAATTCAATAACTAGATCACCAAACAATAACTATGTTATTAGTCAAACTGAATTCATGACTAAAACGAAGTGAACTTTGTGGATAAAACATTGATTTGTAGCGAAAATGTTTTTCGAAAGTTATTTTGCAAAATAATTAGAGTTTATGTTAACTTCCACGATATTTATAGGCAAGTCATACGAGCTCCTGTTAACAAAGTCAAAATTCTCACTGGCCCGGTCAAGACGAAAGACAGATTCTCATTCGTCCAATAGCCGGTGATGGGAGAGAATCTGCAGACGTGAGCCAGCGTTGAAACCTATCAAACGCTCCAATATTTTTGCAATAAAATTACCATCGCAACCCACGAATAAAAGCCTATTTACTAAAAAAAAGTATCTGACAACGAACTCAGTCTAGAGACTTAATGATGGGGAGTATTGTAGTATTGCAATCCCTCTTTATGTTCTTTCCCCTGCCTATTATGTATGCTTAATCCGCACTGATACCCAAGAGACACTGAAAATTTTTTACGAGTATAAACAACAAAAATTCATATCAGCTGGCTACCAATTACAAAAAGATTTACACTTTAAGAAAGAATTAAAAAAAAAAAAAAACTACATATCAACCTTATTTCTCTGTCAACACTACTGTGTCACGTATGAGTTGGTACGTACGTTAAAATATATTAACTGAGGGAAGGAAGTTCTTTTCACTAGGCGTTGGTTTGAAAAGTATTCAGTTAACAGTGAAACGCCGATAGTAGTAACTTTAAAGCGCCTGTAGTGTGCCTAGATGCTCAGAAGTAGCGTTATCCCGTTACACCGTCCAAGAGATGTTCTCGCGCGGTACAAAGGACCGGGCGCTTCAAGCCGTATCAGCGCCTCTGCACGCACAAAGGTTTCCAGGCCCGAGTCGACGCCACAGTTTGCGAGCAGAGGATGTGCAGAACTCTCTGCGCGCGTGTGTGTGTGTTGTGAGAAGGGGGGAGCCGGCGGGGTGAGAGGGAAGTGTCGGTGTAGCTCGGCAACAGGTGGCACCACTGCGCTGCGGCAGTCCGCGCGCGCTCCCACTACGGCCTCGCCCAGGAATGAATCGCCAACGACCGTGGAGCAGTGGCGCGCGCAGCATTTAGTTGGAGTGGAGGGAGTCAAAAAAGTTACTTGTCGCCTCACGCGCTCTCCGCCGTTGACCTGTGCCACAGTTGCGTTAGCGAACATTTTTTGTTAACTGGCGAAAGTAAGGGTTTGGCAGTTTTACTGCATTTATTGTACGAACAGAGATTTTATTATGGTACCAAGTGATTCAAAGTTTGGTACTCACAGGGTATTTGATCTAAGCTGTGAGCTGTACGACGATTGAAAAATTCTGGCATGACAGAATGGAAATATTAGTAACGAATTTTCTCTCCTCCTAAAGAGTGCTTCTAAGCCATGAGCAGTTTTGAGCACTTATAATCTAGTTCATTGGTATGTACAGCCCGAAACAATCAGATTACGCAAGTGTCTTCAATACTTTCAGTGACTGTATTATGTCTGCAATAAATAAATGCAATTTCATTAGTTAGACTTAGACTTTAATTCACTGTTCTTGTAACAGTAAATGTTTCTATACAATTAGAAATTAAAATTGTGTATAGATACTTTTGCAATACTATGACATAAAGAAACATATACCTAAATTAATCTGTATGGTTACATTTTTTTACAATGGCAGGATGTATTGATATCTACCTCAGTGATTCCTCTGCAACTGTTACAGATAAACTGCCGGTAATAAATTATTGTGAGCACAAAATACAACACAAAAAACTGTTTTTCTGTATTCATTTGCCGTGATGATGATAGCATCAGTAGCAAAACTCTATATAGTGACACATGTTCGAACTATTAAGATCTGCACAAAAATTTACGACGAATGCCTATTTTCAAAGTGGAATGAATGTATGTTTATTTATACAACTGTGTCACAAATTAGGCTCTCCGTGAAATTGTAAACACTTAAAGAAATGTGTTATATTAGAAAATGGTAGCATATTGTGTAAATTTTGTACATTTTATACATAGAAAATTTTTCTTTGGCTCGTAACGTTAAATACCCGCTTGCCTCGAGTGATGCATTGGCAGGATATTTGTAATACGCCAGCTTCACAGGGTTCGGTGGTACCGCTTCCCAAGCCGACCCTTTATCTAAAGCCACTCCAACAACATCACATTTTATCGCCAAACTGCTCTAAACCAATGCATTGTCTGGAGTTCAATGACAATTCTGTGATTGAATTACAGCCAGAACTCGTACTTTCTCCATTGTCCATGTTGGCTACAAAACAAAACCTTGAAAAACTGCACGATAAAAGCATAAAACGTTAAAAACAGACAAAAATGTAAAATAAAGTCCGCAACCTCAGGCATATAAAGTACGAATAAAATGGGTAAGTTTAATGCAGTCATAGGAAATGATAAATATACATGGTAAAAAAGTCTCTCTGGTTCACACAATTGGGCAAATCAGAAAAAATATTTCCAAGTATTTCCAATCACAAGTGGTCTGGCCTTCAGTAGGTTCACACAGCCGTCTTACTTTAAAGTTATTTGAATTGCTTGTTTTTATCCAGACAATATTTTGTTTGAACCTGACGACGATAACATATCGCAGTTCACGAAACGTTGTGACTGACTACCTGTTTCTTCTAGCTGTGCAACTTACGTTGTCGTTTCTGTTCTAATTCCTGAGTGTGTTATTTTATTTCTGTGCTGTTATTTGTCTGGATGAATCATAATTCTTTGTTCCTTGCGTTATTTATATCCTTCATTTTTTGTATTACGCTACGGTAGTTCCTTCGTTCAAATCTTTCTCTGTATTACGCTATGGTAGTTCCTTCGCTTAAATCCGTACTTTGTTTTTCTGTACAAAGGCTTGTTCTAAACTCCAAGTAAAAACATCGTGAGAGGATTCATTATGTTGAGTAACAAAACATACAGTGTATAGTAATGGTGGTACGCATCACTGCAAGCGACCCGTGCTTTGTAAAATACCTGCTACATTGTTAACATACCCGTCACAAACGACGTTTCCAATGCCAGAAATTACAACTTTAAATGTAGCTGAACGTACTCAGCTTATGGAAGTGAAACCAGTTCTTTTGTCAATAATTTTACCTCTAGTTCTCATTTCACTAGAAATAACATGTGTGTAACTATATATATATAACGCTGAAGGCAATATTTTCTGACTTTGTTCGTTTGTATATATTCCCTCAATTTGCGAACCGCTGAAGTAGAGGCATTCCCCAGAATGTAAGTTTTCCATATTTTGTTTCTTTTCAAACGTATTTCAGGTCACAACTTTATATGAAACGTNATGTAACTATATATATATATAACGCTGAAGGCATTATTTTCTGACTTTGTTCGTTTGTATATATTCCCTCAATTTGCGAACCGCTGAAGTAGAAGCATTCCCCAGAATGTAAGTTTTCCATATTTTGTTTCTTTTCAAACGTATTTCAGGTCACAACTTTATATGAAACGTCATGTAGATAGGGAGATATCAGGAAACCAATATTAAACTTAATTGAAATTACTTTTTTATCTAGTACGTGTAATTATAATCTTATAATCTAAATCAGTGCTAGCATCTGCGCTCTGCCTGCGGTTCTCACCCAGGAATTCTCGCGTTGTAATCGAGACAAGTAAGCTACGGTCGGTTGGATTACAAACACGTGCGCTTAAACTCTGACGGAGAAGCAAGAAACCCTTCAGGCGCGAGGCGAGTGCAGAAAGTCTGCTGGATTCCCTTGCACGCACCGAGTCATATCAGGGTTGTAATCTAATGGGCGAAAATGGGCGAACGTTCACAGTTGGGAAATACATGGGCGTCAGCAGGAGGGCACTTGCGCTCCGCTGGTAACTGTGTCTTTTCTATGAAACGTGGAATCATTTTTATAACAAATAAATTTCTTATTAACGACGTTACTTAAAAATGCAGGTCCCTGCTGGGAGGAGAAATTGAGTTCTTCCTGGTTTTTCATGATTTTATTTTGCTATTTGTTTGTGCATTTGTATTTAATATCATATTGTACGTTACTAACGATAAACAAATTTATTCACATTACAAGTGGTGGATGTTTGTTGCATGCATTTAGGGTAAAATCCAGTTGTAAATCTCACACTCCTCTAAACTTCTTCTAATTCATATGCCTCCCCTTGGAAGAGATCTGGGCGACGCCCATGGAGAAATACGTCAGCGTGTGCGTGGAATGAAAATGTAAAACAACTTTTGGGGAAAACTTTTCCCAGTGCTATCAGCTAGGATCGAACTCATGACCCCTATTCATGTTATCTTTCCTCCGTAAATATTAAAACATATTATGTTGTGGTTAAATGAAAATATTTCACTTCTATTGTGTCTTTAAATTATTACATTTATTTCATAGTCAAAAAATCGAAACGAGTGTCATACTAACGGGCGAGAAAAGAGGTAAAATAATAATAATTAAATGTAATGACTGTAAGCGTGTAGAAGACCTCGTGTATGACGCAGGCGCAATTGTGTGTAGTGTAAAAACAGACAAACAACAAAATAGATAAAAGCAGAAGAAGGAAAAAATCTGGCATANTGTTGCTAACGATAAACAAATTTATTCACATTACAAGTGGTGGATGTTTGTTGCATGCATTTAGGGTCAAGTCCAGTTGTAAATCTCACACTCCTCTAAACTTCTTCTAATTCATATGCCTCCCCTTGGAAGAGATCTGGGCGACGCCCATGGAGAAATACGTCAGCGTGTGCGTGGAATGAAAATGTAAAACAACTTTTGGGGAAAACTATTCCCAGTGCAATCAGCTAGGATCGAACTCATGACCCCTATTCATGTTATCTCCACACTTTTTGTAATTAAAACATTCGAAAAATCGCTATGCATAAGATGCTGGGTTGTTTCCTCCGTAAATATTAAAACATATTATGTTGTGGTTAAATGAAAATATTTCACTTCTATTGTGTCTTTAAATTATTACATTTATTTCATAGTCAAAAATCGAAACGAGTGTCATACTAACGGGCGAGAAAAGAGGTAAAATAATAATAATTAAATGTGATGACTGTAAGCGTGTAGAAGACCTCGTGTATGAAGTAGGCGCAATTGTGTGTAGTGTAAAAACAGACAAACAACAAAATAGATAAAAGCAGAAGAAGGAAAAAATCTGGCATAGGCACGTGCGTAACCATGTTACACTGTACGCAATACACGTTCGTATAGTTGTTGCCAAGAAAATTTATTAAATAAAATTTTAGTTCAAAGCCTTCTAAATTTTAATTCTCAAGCAAAATTGATCCTAGTCAGAGCGTTCTAATTTAATCATGTTGAGACTTTTTACTGCGACCTTTGAATATGTTATTGAAATAAATGTTCCAAATAAGTTCGTTACTAAAATACTAAAATACTGTAAAATTATAAGTTTAAAAGTTAATTATTTTTCAAATAAATTTCAATATATACGGATAATAACTGAATCTGTAGGTTTAGTGAAATCTCTAGCACGGGGGCTAGGTTTGGTCACAAACTATTTATTTAAAAAGTTTAATTGATGGTAACATACGGTGCGTTGAAATGTATCCCTCGTTGAGCAGAAGTTATGGTTGTCATCACAAAGTGTGAATAAAACGTTACCGTCTTACCAGTCGTCAATACGTCTTACATTTAAACATTCAAAACCTCCCATTGCCGCTTCGGGCCTCATGTTTGTTTATATCTGCGCGGTTAGCGAACCCACGCATTTCTGATGTGTCCATTTATAAATACTTAACACACAATTTTCACTCCGACTATTCAGTTAAAACCAGTGGATCAACCTCTGTGTGGCATTCTCCATCGACGATCTAAAAAGTTATCATCAAAATTCCGAGTTCCAAGTGCCGTAGCGTCGCTAACTTCTCTCGAAAAAATAACGCGACATAACTGATAAAATTGCCAAAGGCAAAAACTTTAGAGATTTCATCAGAATTTAAAATAAATAATATACGGACATATATTTACTGCGCATTATTTATAAATAAAAACACATTATGGCGGATAAAATGCTGAATGAATCAACTACACAAAATTTACAAACTAAATTAATATTAAACATAATTTTTAAAAGAAAAATTCTATTTAAAATTCAAATTATTAAATAACGGAAGAGTTTTTTACATTTTAAATAATCTCACATGCTAAATTATTAAAACAATATTCGTATTTACATCGAGCATGTCGAAACCCTTCAATGTAAAACAGTCGAAGTAACAAACTTTTAAAAATGCATTGAAACTAATATAAATAAGTCACATAACTAAAAATAGTAATATTTGTTAATATTCTGAGACTATTAGATGCTTCAAAATGAATTATAAATAGAAAGACGAAATGTATGTTGGTAGTGGCTACGAAAGAATATTTGTTATGTAAAAATATTATTAAACTGAAATTTCTACGGTTCTTTGTAAATTAAACCTTTTAAAATGTCGTATTTAGGTTGTCCATAACGCAGTGTTGGAAACAGCTTCCATAGCTATTGATAAAAATATTTATCTTTCTATGTCCACCCAGCATATGAACACGGTGCGTTGGTTTCTCCACGTTGTTTTAGATGTGGCGGAAGGATGCCTAGGAAAGTTGGAGGTAACAGTAAACAAATTATAGACACGCAGTCGCATGGCCAAGGACGCTTGGCAAGGATGGAGAAGGTTTACGCAGTTTTCATCAGTGATATAGAACATGAACTCGGTAGGGAAGCCAGGGGCTAGTTGTAACAGGGGTAAGTAGTAACATCTAAATTACTCGGCAGTTTGCAACAATTATGTTTAGAATAAACACTCAACGTGACCCTTATAACGACCTCTATTACGTAACCACAGTCAGTGTCGCCCGGGACGGCGCAGCGAGCGGTAGTGAGCAGGTCCACCATTTTGACCAGGCAACGGAAAAAAAAGAATCTCGTTAACTTTGATTTTAGGTGTGATAATGGATGCGTTTGAACTATGTGTTTATATCTTCATACCGTCAGTATATTAAGCTTTCAAATTTTACGAATATTTATCTTGAAATCTTTTTTAAATATATATATATTTTAATAATAATATCTTAAATCGTCCTATGGGGCAAGTTGTAACAATATCTCGGGGCATGTTGTAACGTGTTACAACTTGCCCCTCGTGGTTTTAATTCCTTTGGCTATACATTTTGCCTCAAATGTAAATATTAAAATAAGAGCAACAAAAAGTACAGATGTATACGAGCAAGCTGCCAAAGAAGTATTAGAAAATAAGACAAAGATTCGAATAACTGCTCAGATATTCGATCTTTGCCACGTGTCTTTGTATATATATATTAAAAAGAAGAAAAACAATGAACCTCTTTCTGTTGGGTATGTCAAACCAAGACTAATATTCAAACCTGAAAAAGAAGAGAAAATAGCCTCGTATTTGCTGAAATGCTCTGATATTACTTCGGATTGCTTCAGTTAGAAGAAAGAAAGCTCGCTTTGCTATGCGCTGTGTCAACTGGTGCCAAAAATATCCCTGATTCATGGCACAATAATGAAATGGCAGTTCCAGATTGGTTTACTAAATTCATGGAGAGAAATCCAAAACTGTCTCTCAGGACGCCAGAGGCTACATATTTAAGCAGAGCAACTTCTTTCAACAAGACGAATGCAGAGATTTTTTTTTTTTTTTAAGTATGAAGAGATTCTTCAAAAACACAATCTTGTAGCCTCTCGCATTTGGAACATAGATGAAACAGGCGTAACCACCGTGCATGAACCGAAAAAAATCGTCGCTGCACGTGGTCAGAAACAAGTTGGTGCGATTACGTCAGCTGAAAGAGGAGCGCTAGTGACACTTGCTTGCGCTATAAACGCCGTAGGCAATAGTTTTCCACCAATGTTCGTGTTCCCGTGATTCCGGTTTACGGATATTTTTACCAGAAGAGGACCACTAGATTACATTGGAGCTGGAAATTCTTCAGCCTGGATGACCGAAAAAGAATTTGTAAAATTCATTGACCATTTCATCCATCATGTGAAACCTACCGAAGAGCAGCCAGTCCTTCTTTTGCTCGACAATCACAGCTCGCATGTCAACATTGAAGTAGTAAGAAAGGCAAAAGAAAATCACATCATCATGTTTTCCTTTCCGCCGCATTGCTCCCACAAATTGCAACCTTTGGATGTCGCAGTGTATGGTCCATCAAAAACTACTTGAACAGATCACAGACTAAATAAGTTAAGAAGTAACATGTTGTTTGTTTTAAAGGTTTCTTAAAGCATTAGTGATTAATTTTGCAAAAACCGCCATGTTAATTTTGATAATTTTAAAAGTTTAATATGATAGAAGATACAAACATATTATGATAGAAATGTGTTAAGAAGCATATTAATTGTAAAGCATTAGATATTTATTATAATGCATAAAGTGCTATATTAATTTTGATAATGTTGAAAGTTTATTATTATAAGTAATCATAATGTTGAAAAACAAGAAAAATTTTTTACTTAACTAGCTTATAAGTGATAAAATAAGTCATACAAAATTTCCAAAAGGTAATGTTGAGTTTTATATCAAATAAAACAAAAATATGTTCAATTATTGTTGTTTATATCTTGGTTTTACTACCTGCCCCACGCCTGTTACAACTTACCCCTAATACGGGGAAAATTGTAACAGCTGACTCGTTTTTGAAAAATATCTGTTGTGCTAAATTGAACCAACTTTTTGATTATTTTACAGTTGCATATGATAAACAAATATATGATCTACACATACACTTTGCTATAATTAAAAAATAGTTAAAACATTTCAAAATATCAGCATTTTCCCAAAAAATGTTACAACTAGCCCCCAGCTCCCCATCTCATTTAACGAATTTTACCAATAAAATTACGATTCAGTTAACCCCAAGACGAGCATTCTGGGAGAGGGTGGAACTTTTGTTTCCGCTCTGCTAAAAATGGTTAAAGAAGGAATTCCACTTGTCATATATTGTTACATTACTTTGGATAAGTTAAAAAAAGATTTCTAATTGAAAATCACTAATATCTACAAAAGAGGGGTAACATAACTTCAAGTCACAAAATTAGAGTTCTTGCTACTTACTTGTCTCTACTAAATGTAACATCCGACTGTAAAATATAATTTAATCGCAGCACCACAAAACGATTGTTTGGTATCGCAAGAAGCTTGTTGACAACTGTTCGCTTCAATGCCTACTTTGGAATATTTTCCTGGTCGGTGTTAACTAATAACGTTAATTTGTATACTAAGGTACTTGACTGCGTTCCGACTCGCATTTTGAATTCCGATACCAATGATTTTCAAAAATTCGCTCAAGCGAGAAAAAAAAGGCACCATAAGCTTTACTGCACCGGTGACGATAAAACCAATGACATTTTCCCAAACTGTCCTGATATGGCGGTTAGGAAGATCAACATCCATGCCACCGCACAAAAAAAAATGGTGGGTGCGTGTACTTATGTACGTTAGAAGTTTTACTTCTTTGGCGTGATTAAAATACAATTTTCGCGCATAACCTCAAATACTTGAAAACACTTTCAACATTTTATTATACAACGATACGCGCATAACCTCAAATGCTGGTTGCTAAGTAACAGCATGTATTATCTGCTTGCTTGCAATGTTTACTGTCGAATTTCGTTACACTGTTCGCGCGCAACTTCCGTTGCACATTAACCTTTTACCCTCAACGCGCCAAAATAAGTATATCTTCAAAAAACAGAGCATAACTACGGTGCAAAACGGCGACTACTAAAACCGCTGATGGCAAGAATAGTAAACAACTATTGCGGTTCTTATTGGGTTGATGCACACCACCACTGGATTAGATACTTACACGTTGGCTTAATTCCGACTTCGTTCACTGTGAAGCGTAATCAGTATTGATCATGTGCTCAGAAATGTTATTCGTTAACATTTAGTTATTGCAAGTTTGCTTTACTGTCGGGTATATCCCGCTTGGTATAACGTTTTAAATATTGAAAGGTATTAAACTGCGCGGGACACTGATCCTTAAATGTTGAGTGACAACAGCGTGGTATAATAGTTAAAAACGTAGAGGGAATATAGGATAAAGTGCACATGCAAGCTGCGCTGAAACAATCTGTGTCCTAACTCTGAGCTGCTTACCTCCCTTCAGAAATCTCAAAACGACGTGGATTCAACTGAGGTCAGCACGCTGTTTACTACAATAATTGCTTTGATAAACTAGTACAACACTTTGGTCTAAAATGTAACGCAAATGTAATATTTTTTTCTTGCCATAACGGGCGCGAGGTTAAAACGAAATGCAAACAAACATTACGTCATTCTTGGAACACGTGAATTTTAGAGTTTTACTGGCAATGGGTGGACCAGCGTTGGAGGCATGAACAGAAGACGATAATCGGTTTCTATAGTCCATTCGCGGTAACATCTAACTTTTCTGAAACCCTGCTAAAGTTATACTTCCAGGGTATTCCTCCTCCTCACGGAAAAAAAGCTTAACTGAGCCTTGAAAATTACACCGAAGGGACAATGCATCGCATTCGTACACACTCAGTGTAATAATATTTCGCATAAGAACTATTTATCACTAGCCATTACCAGCACTCCTACTTCCTGTCTGGCTTTGTTCGTATTAATATAAATTAAATATTTTAACTTGCAGATAAAATATAAATAAAAGTTCAATTAAATCAAAATAAGATACTTTTATGTTAACACAATTTTATAAAATTGTTGTGATATATGGCACATTTAGGAGACAAATAAACGCGTCATACATGGGGTAATTTTTCAAAGGTTCGATTCAAAAAGTGTTAAGATAACGCGAATATACTATACCTTATCTTTAGTCTACTGTTCAAAACGTTACAGCGCTGACGTTAGATTTATTGTACGATATGTAAAATATCTTTGGAAATTAAGTAGCCTATTAGAGCCTCTGACTTGAGGGATCCGGGTTCGAGTGCGAACACCATTCCTTGTAGTTTCGCACGTGGTTGGTGGAGTGTGTCTAACGACTGTGCCGAGGAATACAACGGTAAACGACAGCGGTATCACTACCCTGCCAAGTGGTTTCGGACGTCCCACAGTTTCCATTTCCTTGAAGTTGCCTGGTATACGTCCCAGCCGTATACTGTTCATTTATCACCAGTCTATAGAGAAGTGCCTCTAAAATAAGTACAAGTAAGTTCCTCCACTCATAAAACCTCTCTCACAATCCAAGTAAACAACTTCAGGATACCACAAAATCATGAGCTGCAACAATAAAAGCTATACAAAATTGTAAAATCGTAAACGGCAGTAATCCTTTAAATTCCTACAAATTCATAAAAACCAGCCATTCCAAGGTGTTGTGTGGACGTTATAAAAAGTTCTCATGTAGGTGATACTTTTTTTTGGAGGCTTGACAGTGTTTCTTCTGCGTCGTAATTTAAGGCGAAAACTTCTAATTATGACTACAGATCATAACAAAATTATTTTTCTGTATTTATTATTTGATTATACGACTTTCAACCATCTTTCTAACTATCCTGAAAACAACGCTCGAAACAGGGAATTAATGGAAAATAGTTTCTAGGATCTGGTTTGAAGAATAAGTGGTAGCTTGTTACCGCTATGCTGCCCATATACACTGCTGGCCATTAAAATTGCAACATGAAGGACAGGACCCCACTTTGAGGGAGTGCGTAGAACAGGGTAGAACAATGGCATGATTAATTGTTCCGACTAGTGGCGCAGCAGTGCGCCAATGACGAAACTGGTAAGGGGAGGCCCGGGAACCGCTGAGAGGTAAATGTTATTGTGTTTCCTCGTTCGTTGGCACAAACTGAGAGAGCATGCCGCGTCGAAGAACACGACAGCCATACGAAAAGTTTCCCGTCTTTGGCAGCGGGAGAATCGTGACCTATCGGTATTGTGGATTATACTACCACGGAACTAATTCTCGCTCGGGAATAAATGCAACCATAGTGAAGCTGACATGGTATCAGTGGGTCCAGGAGGGTCAGGCTGAGCAACGAGCAGGAAGCTGACAGCCCCGTCGCCGCAATGAGCACGAGGACAGACGTCTGGTGCACATAACGATTGCGTACCATACAGTCACATTTAAATAGCCTCTGTTTTAGGAGTTCGGGTATACTGCACACCAGTCTGTGTCCGCACGCACGGTGCGTCGCCGTGCGTGGCGTCAGGGCATCATGTTGAGGTGGCCGTTACTGCAACTGGCACTGACTGTTCACCACAGGCGACTGCGGCTTCAACGGTGCGTGGAACGTAGCGCCTGTAGGGACGAATGACATGCCATCGTCTTGTACGACGAATTCCGAGTCTTCTTGCTGCACCACAGTATGTCTGGCGGCACCGCGGCGCGCGCCTGGCCGACTCATGCATTATGCACAGTCACGCCGTCCCAGCACCTCGAGCTATGATATGGGATGCCATCGGATACCAGTCCCGCTCGCGCCTAATCCACATCGCTGCTACGCTGACCAGCAACCGTTATATCACGGAGGTGTTGGAGTCTGTCGTCCCCTATCTTCAGGGCCAGCCTGGGGCTCTGCAGAAACAGGGAAATGTACGAGCGCATGCGGCACACATCGTCCGACGGTTCCTGGATGACCATCATATCCCACCGCTTCTTTGGCCTGCGCGTTCACAGGATCTCTCGCCCATCTAAGACCTGCGGTTCATGGTCGGACGACGGCTGGCCTACCACAGGACAACCGCGACCACATTGGGTAGACTTTGGGCACGCATCGAAGCAAGATGGGCGGAGATACCCCAGATGATTATCCAGATTCTCTTCCTCTCAGTGCTGCGTCGTGTAGCAACGATTAATTCCACCCGTGGTAGAGTCACACAGTACTGATTTGACTGATTTCCCCGAGTTATGTATGCCATACCGAGCTGCAAGGGTAATAATATCACCGGTCTATGATGGGTATTCTGTCGAATAAAAGTGGTGGTGATAGCTCACGTTTTTCTTGGTGTTGCAATTTTAATGGCCAACGGTGTAGTTGAACTGCCTGCCACCACATTGGCGTTACCTGATAAGCTATAGACACTCAACTACCACTCGATTTGTAACTGTATATTAATGTTAGATTAGCCCTTCCAAACATCACACATACATGTGGTATGCAATAAATCATTCGTTCGTTGTTGTTCTCTGAGAAGGGGCGTCATCTCCTCAGGTATCAAAACATTATTTTCAATATCTTCATGAGCAGTGCCAGTGTTGTGACGATGTTCGCATGTATATTATTTCGCTGTAAAATACTCCGATTATATCAAGCAACGAGACTTTTCCTTGACTAAGGAGGAATTTAACAAAGGTTGCTACTTAAACCTTGTCTCTGTATCTTGGACAAGGGACCTCATTTAAAGTTAGTTATTATGTATTAATGTACAAAGTGCATGGTTTATTAACATTATTAAGAGAAAATTTACTTCTAATGGAAAAATATATAGTAAAGTGGGTTATATTAAACAGGCTGAGCAGATTTATTTTGGAAAAGCAATGAATTGAAAATAGTCGCTTAGAAGCATACATAGTTATTACACAAAAAAGGACCAAAAATCTTTACAACGGGCAGCCTTTCAGAAAAAAATACTTACAGCAGCAGAGGAAGAAATCGAAAGCAAACTCGGGATAGAGAATAAAACACCACTTCATCATCTAGGGTATTATTGAAAATCAGAAGAGCAGGGTCAGCACGAGATGTTTCTGGAAATGATGAATGGGAAGCAGTTATACTGGCATGCTTCCTGAAAAAAGCCTGTGATAAATTACCTTACGGCTATATCACCAACACGTATTGTGTATACTTTCCTGTACTGACCGAGTGACCTGGTGGGTTTGAAGCGCCTCTGTGATAACTGTGTGATGCGGATTTCACTCTTCTTAAGTTATTGCACTTGTATTTAATTCATAACATAATATTCTTAAGACTTCACGCGCTGAGTATTAATAAAGTGAATATTTCATTTTGGCAATTCGTCTGTTAGGTGAATCTTAAAATTTTACTATAGTAATATTAAAAAAAAAAAAGAATATCCTCCGGAAGCCTATTTAGTGTATGAGGGAGCAACCATGTTTACTTAAACTACCCATTAGTATCACTTACGTTGGCAGAGCGTAACACATTGTTTTGACTAAGCCACCAACTAAAGAACTTAAAAACTTCATCCTAGTGAAAGCGGGTATGTTGGTAGCTGAGAAATTGCCATTAACTTAGCAGAAAGTACCTAGCGGGTACCTTTGACAACACCAATCCCTCATACTTATTTGAAGGCAAATTGCTTACAGTTTCATGAGTTGTAGCTGAATTGCAGAATAAACCTGCTTAGTCACCTTGGGTACCTCGCAAATTCTGCGACTGCATCGTTGCTAGTGATTAAACTAGTCTCTGAGCTTCCAAATTTATTATCATACATTTGCTTGTCATAATCATTCGTCGCTACCCATTCGTGACCAAAACTACTTTTCCGTTTTTTTCAGACAATATTGGCAGCCTACAATATATGGTTATTTTCCTTTATTGTTATTATCTTTAGCCAGCAAGAAGCATTTCTATTTGTGTGTCTATATATATATATATATATATATATATATATATATATATATATGTGTGTGCATACGTGTGTTTACTTCGGTAAATTAATTAATTTTCAAAATTATTTACTACTTGGAAGAAAATATTGAGTTTCTTGTGATATACGACATGTTTAGATGTGCGTGCTTTTAGTAGATTAAATCTACAACATTAATTTAACTCAAGTGCCCCAAATTTTTTTTCATTTGTCAAGTTAATTAGTACGTGGCCAGTTAAAACCCAGAGCAAAAACTTTTGTATAAAAACCATATAGTAGGTCAGCAGCAGGACTGGAGTTACTGTGTTTCTGCAGAAAGGAAGAAAGTAGTTGCGGGATGGTAGTTTCAATTAAAGTGAACAAAAAACTTCACTAAGGCTTTCCAGTATAAAAAAAAAAAGTAGCTGTGTCAACGGATACCTAAAAAAACTACAACACTCATTTATTACGCACTCTAAGCTTATATATTATCAGTTAAATAAAACTAGAGTTCAGGAATCTTGGTTAGAATATTTTAAGACATGAATTTCTGGATGTGTTTCCTTACGCTAGGAAACAATGGCGTAGCGTTTATGTCACAGAGGCAGCTAGCTTTTCTTGGGAAAAAAATTTTTTTTTTATGTTAAAATCATATTTTTAAGGTGGAAGCGTTATATAAAATGTTATGTTACTTGCACATGCAGCACTTTGCGTCTCGTCGAGATCAAGGCCATTAGAGACGGAGACATAAAACAGTACAACTTTTCAATAAGGGAAGGACTCTGCCATGGGTGATGATGTTATTTCACGAAAACATGAAAAATAAAAAAAACTAGCTGAATGCTGGCCGGCCTGAATTTTGGACCTGAGTCCTCCCGAATACAAGTCTAATATTTGACCTTGCTAGTTGCTAAAATAAGTTGTTTAGTAATGTATTTTAAATAAAAATACTTCCATTTAAACACAAATAAAAAATTTAATATGACGATTTACATGACCTCGTCACCATTTGGTACAGGTCGATATCACTCTTATCAATAGTAAATTATTTCTGGTGATTGAAACATGAGTTACCAGTGTGCTCTAGTGGGTGAGAGTAAAAATAAATGGACAGTACACATGGCATGGCGTGGAAGGTGTCGAGCGAATACGAGTAATTGACTGATCAAATAACCAATAACGAAAATTGGCGAGGGTCGCTGGTCGTTGGACCTCCGCAAATGTACGTTTTTAATAATAATTTTACATAATTTTTTACAAATTTTTAAAATACATTTTGAATAAATGTTTGGAATTTTTATATATAAATTGTTTGAGATTTTATAATTTTTCTGCAATTTTTAAAATTTTTTTGGGTTCAAGATTATTCAAAGTTAAGGTTTAAGGTCAAGGTCAAAGTCATCTAAATCTAGCATGGCTGACAATATGGACACTCGCTGACTTGGCGAGGGCCGGTCGTGACGGGAGCTTAGTCGATTCACCTGCCATCGAACCCCGGACCTCCTACATGTACATATCTAAAAAAAAATGTTTACATTTTTCCAAATTTTTTGTAATTTTTTATAATTTTTGGGAGATTTTATAATTTTTTTGTAATTTTTTTTAGTTTTTGGGTTCAAGGTAATATAAGGTCACAGGTACAGGGTCAAGGTCACGGGTCAAGGTCAAATGTCACCTGGACCCAACATGGTGGTCGGGTGACGTCACAACATGGCGGCCGGTCGGCGCCTGGCTCCTACTCTGTAATCCGTTATGCCTCCAAAAAATTGTTTTATTGGTACCTCTGATTGTAGATAAGTTTAAACGTAGATACTTTGTGTTAAATAACATTGAATAAACTTAACAGATTTTTGCGCCCTAATTTTTTTCTTGCTGTCTTAGAAAATGAACACCGGAATAGAACAGCTAACACATAAACTAATTATTCATCTTACCCATACTCAGGCTCGATGACGAATTCGCTGCTTTGATGTCGTGAATAGGAAAGGTGGAAGCCCGGTAAAAATTTCCTTTGCTGTAGAGGATAGTGCGAATGAGTTCAGGAGATACCAGCAAAAATTAAATACATTCCCTAAAAGTTTTATGCAACTTTAAATAGAAGTTGATTTGAGGAGTTTTGGTTAACGCAGCGATGTCTGGAGCACAGGTAAGAAAGAAATGAGGTGAAGATGGAGCAGCGGCAGCATGAAAGGGTTGAGTAAACGGGAGTGCCTCGAGAACACCCGTTAGCCAACGGCAAGGTCCGCCATGTGACCGCACCCGACCGGGAATCGAACCCATTTCACCTTGGTGGGAGACGAGTGCTCTGATACACTACCGCGATTACCTCACATAGCTGGAAAGACAGCCTCTTAGGCGTACACTGGAGTATGCATATCAGTGTTAAAGGTCAAAGCATTCTTGTAATTGGAACGCTAAAACCAGAGAACAGCGTGATTTCGCCCAGTGACTTTGAGGCACAGAAGGCACAACTTTCTTCAGAGCCAAGCTCCTGCGTTTTATTCAGTGCTGCCTTTGGGGGATTCACATTCTTACGCTATTTCCAAACTCCTGACATGGTAAATAAATGTTTTACTTTTAGTAAACTATTGTGCTACTTAAATATCGGCAAATTAATCAAGGTCCTCTTGCAGAATGCCTCAAACTGGCCCCCGAATTTTGTACCTGACTCTGAAGTCGTGTATTCAAGAAACATTTCGAGTAAATTACCATGCGCCATTTTTACAATTGCTTTAAGGTATGTTAATGAGACATTTCTATAATGGCACTCCATGCAGAAAGCAAAGGACGTGGATGGTAATTAATTTAGGTTAGTCTGATGGCAAGAACATAAAGGTGTGACTACAATACTTCCAAAAGTTAATACGAACTGCCACCGCTAAATGCCCATATTCAGGCACATGGGAGGTCGATATCCTGCAGAGGGTATGTGAACTAGTTAATTAATGAAGGCAATCTTTGAGAAAGTCTATTAGGCATCTTGTAACTTGATCCTCTTATGTGCAAAGCAGTCCTGTTAGGATTCCGTCCCGTGTTCACTCTTTTTCAACTTTCTATAAGCAAGATTTTGCCTTCTCGTATTTGATACGATGTCGAATGTATCAATCTCGTACAGCCAGGAGCACACGTTGTCTATTTCCACTATTAGGAATAACTCATTCAAATATTCTCTATATTCATGCGACTGCTATTTGTTGTAGCTTTTTGTATAATATTCCCATCAATTACATTAATAAATCCTGCAGAAAGAATTTGTGGTTTTCTCGAATGTTTTGTAATACACCGTGTTCTCCACAGATCCATAAAGGTGCAAGAGTACAAGGAACATTTACATAAAATCCGATAGTAGTTGATTATGCTGGACCAATGCCTATTAAATTGTTAGGAATACATCGAAGAGAAACGATCATCAAATTCCATATCGCCATATTTGTATGCCTTGTCACATGGGCTTTCCGTTTTATGGTAGTCTATGACTAATCAAGTGGAGCATTCATTTCACCATTGTGGACATTCGTTGCAAATGCAGGTGTGAAAATTACGAAAAACAATGTTATATGAGTTTCCATTATAATTGTTTATTTCCCAGACACATTAATTTTAAAAATCGGCGCAAAAAAAACATTATAGAATGGCGTGAGAAATAAGTGCAGCACAAGGTAGTTCGGACTCATGGACTGGGAAATTTTGCAAATTCTTCTAATAGACTTCACATTCATGTATAACACAGTAAAATTTTCAATTGTGTCATAGAGTGTCACTTATGAAGACTCTGATTAATTAATGAACCTATAAGCAAAATAAGAACCAAGTCACTGTGTGGTTTAGATTGAAATTTGCTAATCACCTGAGCAGCAGCCAATGAACAAACAAGCGAGGATTTAGTGTACGGAGGTTTGGAGAATATGACTTACAGGCCATTAAACGTGCGAGATATTCCTGTACCTACTAATTAAGACTCTGAGTAACGGTTGTGTTGAGTTTTTTGTCTTACTTTGCCAGACTTGACTTAAAATCTTGAATGATGCAATATAGATGCTTAAAGAAAGTGGCATGCAGGATCTTCCTTACAAAGAACAGCCCTGTTAACGAGGGCACCTGAAGAAAATTTGACTGATACAGTATAGTCTATTCGCGATTACTTCACACTTTTAGAATCAAACGTTTGGAAAATCACAGCATGTATGACGTATTTCGTTGTTTCCTGAATGCGCAATGTATCACAAGCATTTTGTACTTACATTAAACTAAAAGTACCTTATTTTTGGTTAAATACTAATTTTATATATATTTTATCTACAAATTTTATTATTTAATTTATAATACTAGTAAAAATGAAAAAAACTGTGAGAAAATAGGTGTGTCGGTAACGCCCAGTAATAAATAGTTCTTTTGCAAACTATCATTACATTGAGTGCGCACGAATGCGGTGCGTTGCCCCTCTGGTGTAATTTTCTAGACTCGGTTAAGCTTTGTTTGTACGAGGCGGAGAAATATCCTGGAAGTAGAACTTTAGCAGGGCTTCAGAAAAGTGCGAAGTAACCGTGAATTGACTATACCCGAAAATACACACATATAATAACAGCCGGCCATGACGACGAAGGAGCGGAGTCGCATTTCTCAGGAAGTTTCTCCTGTTGACGAGCTCTCTCGGGCGGCGCTGTTGTGCGGTGGTCTCCGAGCCCAGCTCAGACCTGCGGGGAAAGGAGAGAAAAGAAAAGGATTAGGGCGAAGGGGTCGAGGGGGACCGCAAGCAATACCGCAGCCAATAAAGCCGCGCTGTGCCGCCTCTCTTCGTTAACTGACGTCGGTCACATGCAGTTAACCTACCTCGCTACTGTCGCGTCCTGTTCGCTCCCTCAGTCCGCTCGCGGTTAACTTCGTTCCTCCTTCCAGCCCGCCGTGTATCCTTTCGCCGCGTAAAAAAATTCGCTGCCGGTAATATAATTATTGGTTTACTTACGTCGGTCATTTAGCACTGGGTGAAAATACGGTATGAACATATTACAGTTTTCTTTACGACAGTTGTTTTTATACTGCGTGTATAACAAACATAACTAATTTCAGCGGCCACGAATTTTAAACACAGGCCATTAAGCAAGACGTAAAGACCAAACTGCTTCTCATAACTAGATCTCATATTTATCACAAATATGCCAGTCTGTGGTTTCGCTAAAATATTTATTTCTGAAAGAGACAAAGCAAATTTTTAATACAACGATTGTTATTGAATATTTTTAGTTATGATTACTGTTTCCTGTACATCTTTTAACTCTAAAATTATAGATAAAAATACACGAAATAATGATAATAAGGCTTTATTCACATTTAAAATGTGAGCTACGTGCAGGGGTATGTCGAATTTCATATGCAGATATCATAGCCGAATTTACTCTGTGAATTCCTTAAACCAGCTCCAATAAAAGTACTCACTAGTCAAACGGTTAACAAATTAAAAGCGTACAAGCCTAGTGTAAGACGAGGGACTTGAAGAACGACCATGCATGTCAGAAAATGGTGAAACTGGCCAGCAACATGTCCTAACACAATTCACCAATCAACGCCTGGTAACTTACTTGCCAGTTGGAAGTCCAACCAGTGGGGAATCTTTCGCAGCACGGAGTAGCCAATTAGACTAAAAGGTCCTTTCTAGAGCCTTGCACGGCCAATCAGCGAATGTGAGTGGAGCAGCGAAGTTTGGGTGGCTTTTAACAACGAAGTCTTTACGAGCCAATGAGGGTGAAGCGCGGTGGATATGGAGCGGCGTCGGAATACATGGGCAGGGGGAAGCGGGAGACCCCTGAGAAAACCCACAGACCAGCAGCATCAACCGGCATGATTCCCACGTGTGAAAATCCGGGAGTGATCTCGACGGGAATCGAAGCCTGTTCGCCTCGGTGGGAAGCGAGGACCTTAGCCGCAACGCCAACCACGGGCCCTATAAGCGAATAGGTACGCCCACGTGAAAGGAACCACCACACTTCACTTCTGTATGCTTACATATTCTGTGTTTTGTAGTTGGTTGATATTCCAAACTAATTTGTTCACTGTAAGGCAGCAGCAATTTTTTTTTTGATAGAAGAGTAAGGCTGCTTTAAAGAGCACGTCTATTCCCTGCTTCTCAACTGAAGTATATTTGGACGATTGTTTTTTTACATTATTTTTGGACTCGACAAAAAAAATTTATTTTAATTAATATCCCTGGAAGGAAGCAGAGGGAGGGAGACCAGTTGTACTTTTACGTTTCACAGTCATGCCCAGAAAGGATATCCTAAATACAAATTTACACCCTGATTACAGAGAGCTCCGAACTACACGGTACAGATTCGGTGCTCATTGAAAGTCACACATGCGGTTGGGTGAAAACAACTCGAGGAAGAGAGTCGGAAAGAGAAAAAGAAATGATAACAGGTCTACCTTTGACTGTGTGTTTGTGATGGACTCTTTCGAACTGGAGGATGAAACCCTTCCGCATCTCCAAAATAAGAGATTATTTGCTACATGCGGGTTTTACAAAGTGGCGCCTGTCTCGCAGATAAGTACAGCACTCCTGTATTCTGTTTCACCGGGGTTGTGACAGTAATTTATTTGCACTGCATAAACATTCTTCTCTTCCACAAATCCCTGCCGTATGTTTTATACTGTCGAAACAAATGCAGTTTAGTTACTTTGCCGTTACCCAGACCCCAGTTTCTTAGGGGCCTACAAAAATTAATTACTATTCGGTTTATTAACGTCTCAGTTTTTACTTCGGTTTGCTAAACTGAAAGTGGTTCAAAAGTCAAAATAGCTCTATATATATTTAAAAATGTATAAATCTGTGGTATAATCGATAACTAAACCCACGACTTTGTGGTACGAAGGGTGCCTTTCTTAGCGACTTAGCCTACAGAGGTCACAAGGCAATCTGAGCAGTCATTTGCAAAGCTAATACAAAATTGTTTTCATCAGCTTATAACGGCTCCTGTTGTCTAACATTATTCTTCAAGATTTCTTTAATGTCAACAAAAATAATTTTTTTTCGATAACCCCTTTTAATATTTTTGATACGTGGAGATATTTACTGCATTTTTTTGCAGCTTAACATGAACTAACAATAAATAAGCTACTGGCGTTTTCCTCCGAAGCTAAAGAAAACGTATGCACCGAAGTATATTCGTACAAAAGTTCATAAACGTACACATTTCACAAGTGGTTTTTTCACCCTTATTCAAGTCGGGTGCTAGTTCATTGCCATAACATCTATCTCTCCATTCCTCACCTGTTAGATAGGGGTCACGGTGGTGTAGTGGTCAGAAAACTCTCCTCCCACTTAGGCGAACTGGTTTCAATTCCCAGCGTGGTCGTTCACGGATTTTCGCAAATGGAAATCGTGCCGGGTGATGCGGCTGGTCTGCGTGTTTTCTCGGGATCTCCAATTTCTCCCACCCTTGAATTCCGGCGCTGCTCCGTATATACTCACCGGCTCTTAAGACCTCGATGTTAAGGGCCACCCAAATCTCTTCACTGCACTCATCCGTTAGGTTAAGGTTCTGCTTAGATTCAAAGTATATGGATAACAAAGAATGTTATTATATACGTGCTATATACGTTCATAAATTCATATTCATAAATAAACATGTGTGTATACACACGTATGTACATGCATAAAAATATTTATACTTCGTATGTTGACCAACGTATAAGCCTATTACATTCTTACGTATCTACATAAGAAAATACGCACATGCTACGCAAACTGGTGTATAGCTACGTAATACAGACAAAATTAACTACATTTTATAAGCAGTGAAATATTTTTTTCTGGATATAACAGTGGCAGCAACGCTGTTAAGAATAAAGTATACAAAGTAAATAAGTTAGTGCATGTGTTTACCTAAGGGAGAGGGATTGGCGGCTGTGAGACAAACTAAAAATTAATCCTCAGTCTGAAACTCTGCATCTATATATATAATAAGTTTAAACATAAATCGATTTTCGTTGGGTTCTAAAATATTATTGTTTTTATTTATCCATGCTTTAAGGGGGAGCGGTGCACTCTAAATTCGAATCAGTGGAAAACCACTGATTTGAGTGAAATTCAACTACTCGAATCAGGGAAAACGTCTCCACTTTGAATCAGCGGAAAACTACTGGTTATTTCAGTGCCTGAATATGTGACAGCCATCTGCGTGCGGTGAATTAAATACTGTATTTTTTTTATTGAGAAGCAAACATATTTACGATAGCCGCTGTTTATACAGTACAATTTAAAGTTATTTAAATAAAGTTAAAATACGGTGTCCAGGGTTTGAACCCACATTCCCGCTTTTAGGCCGTCACCTTACAAGCCAGCTACCAAGCCAACGTTAAGTACTAAGAGGTACATATATGTATTATATATTTTAAAACATACGTAGCTTTAAATTAATTGCCCTTTCTTTTCGTTTTCAGTTTAATTGGTAACATCGGGATTGTAAAAACAAACGGTACGAATGAATGCGCTCACTTCGCCATGTTTAATGCTGTTGAAGCCTTCAACCCTGAGCGCTATGATGAGCACGTGAAAACGGAATGAAAGACTGATTGTTCATGTTACCTCGTTAAATGGTATTATAAAAGACAAAACGTAAAAAAAAAATATATTTTAATGGTATTATTAGTTTGTGCGTTGTTATTTCATTTGCCACGCGTTTTTTAACCGATCCATCAGTAACCAATAAAACATACCATTTTCCTCTTCAAATTAAAACTGATGATTCGCCAAACATCCAAGCCGCTCTTACTACAACACAGGAAATGGAAGCCATTATGAAACATCTTAAAACAAAAATGGTCACATGGCTTTGATGGAATTTTTGGCATAATATTTCAGAAGTGTGCATATACAGGATTATTCGCATCCCCCGTATCACCCCTTGTTCTCGGAAACAACACGACGCCGGGGTTCGCGAAATATTTTTGTTAACTATACCCTATATGAAGCATAGATTGGTAGTAATCCCATTCCCCCGAACATACCGGTGGTAGTGGTATGAAGGGTGAGCTTGTAATTGCAGATGGGAATGCGGGTCGTATAAGGTATCGTTGGATAGATCGTCTAAAAGGAGACAACATTTACTGAGACACCTTTTTCCTTACATGTATAGTTTACGCACAATAAAGCAAATCATATAAGCAAAATGACGTGCGCAGTTTACGCACAATGCAAAATCGATCGTAAACGTGGTTTTCTTACCACAATCAAAATTACATCAACGAAGCATGTTTTTCTGGCGTACATACTTAGTTTACGTACAGTCGAAAGGACGTCGGGTGTACTGTGAATTGTGTGAGAGAACTGCGAACTGGGAACACTCATATTTGTACACAGTACTCTTCATAAATGTTCTAAATTTCGACCACCCTGTATCAGACATGACTCTGCTCTCCGTCTTATATTCGCGGATGCTCGGCGGACCTCAGCACTGATGAGAGATCCACATGCTGCTCTGATTCTCTCTTTCATGCAATGTAAAATGAATGACTGTAGAATTAACGAACTTTTGATTGTCAGTTAACTTGCATGCTTAACCTGCAGTGTCTGTAAGTGGTAGTTGGATTATCTGCTTACTACTTACTCTCCGCTTTTGTTCGGAAACAGTTTAATAATAACAGTTAAATGTATCCAACCAATGGTAATTGGTTGTGTATAATCTATGTACGTCAGATACACAATGTGCGCCATTACGGTATTTCCGGTTGAAGTGTGAGACTCGCTGTGATACTAGTAGTGACCTGTGTGCCTTATTGCATGGACTCGTGTTAGGTATTACACTGATTCCGAGCAAACGCAGAGAATAATGCAGCACTACGCAGCAGGCAGATACGCCATCTACCACTTACAGGAACTGCAGGTTTTGCATGCAAATTAACTGAAAATTGAAAGATCGTTCATTCAGACAGTCATTCATTTTACATTGCAACCATTAGCCGTGTGTGTTGTTTCAGTGTCAGACATTGTCTGTCTGTGGTGTTGCTTTCTGAATGGATTTCCGTTTACAAACGAAGAAACATTTGACATGCTGATGATACTATGAGAATGCCGTCGGTACTGCAGAGCTGCTGCCCGTTTGTACGGATAGAGATACCCATAGCGCGTCCATCACTCGTACAATGTCTTCCAGCGTCTTGCATGTCACGTGCGCACAACCGGGCTAGTGAAACCGACACGCAACAAACGTCGTCGCATCAGACGATCTGTGAGAGACGAGAGGGCTGTTGATGTACTTGCTGCCATGGTAGTTAAACCTCATGATTCTACACGGAGGATTGCCTGCGACTCAGGATTGTCTCAAAGTACAGTGTGGAGAATCCTAGCTGATAATTGTTTACATCCGTACCATGTACAGCTGCACCAAGAGCTTGGGAGTAATGACTTTTCTAAGCGTATTTATTTCTGCAACTGGTACCTGAGCAAGGGCCGTGCTTTCCATTGCAGCATTTTGTGGACTGATGAGGCCACCTTCAAGAGTAATGGTGACGTTAACATACATAATGCTCATTACTGGTGTGCAGTTAACTCACATTCCTCTGTCAAGTGGATAACCAGCATGTGTGGGGCCTTAATACTTGGTGTGGCCTTCTCGGACATCGTAGGACCATTTTTTTTTAATGACAATTGAATGGTGCAGCTTATGCAGACTTCCTAGATAATGTTTGTATCAGCTGATATAAGATGTCCCTCTCGCTTTGCGATTAACACTGTTGCTTCAACATGATGGCTGTCCTTCTCACTTTTCCCGTAAACCTCGGCTAGTTGCTGACACGTTATTCCCCAGACGCTTAATTGGACGAATGGGTCCTGTAGCTTGGCCAACGCGTTCTCCAGACATGTCCCCAAATGACTTCTTTTAGTGGAGGAGAATAAAAGATATCGTCTACTGCGTGCGTCCAACAACGAGGGAAGACATGAAAGACAGAATCAGAGCAGCATATAGATCTCTCAGCTGTGCTGAGGTCCGCCGAGCTACCACGAACGTAAGAAGGAGAGCAGAGTCGGGTCGACAATTAGAACACTTATGAAGAGTGATGTGTGCGAATGAGTGTTCCCAGTTCCCATTTCACAGTGGTTCTCTCACACCATACCGGTATTTACAGTACACCCGACGTCCTTCTGATTGCACATAAAGTAGGTATGCACGCCAGACAAACAACGTGTTTCGTTGATTTCCTTTTGATTGTAGCAAGAATAACAATAGTTTTCGTTCATTTTCATTGTGCGTTAACTACGCACGTCCAAATCATATGCTTACATGATTTACTTTATTGTGAGTAAACTATGCACGCCAGAAAACGACTGTCTTTGTAAATGTTGTGTCCTTTTAGACGATGTATCCAACGATACCATATTCCACCCCTGTTCCCATTTGGAGTTTCAAAGATCACCCCCGTTCCCCTACCTCCGGCATGTTGGGGAGAATGGAATTACTACCAATCTATGCTTCATGTAGGGTACAGTTAACACAATTTTTTGCGAATACCTGGTGTGTTGTTTCCGAGAAAAAGGGTTGATACGGATATTGTGAATCATTCTGTATATTAATTTATCCTTTGAGTGACATGTATAATAGCATTGTAGTTACTGGTGTATTTCCTGAAAGACTGAAGATTGCTATTATAAAACCTCTACGTAAAAAATTTGATAGAATTAATGAAAAATAATTACAGGCATATTTCAATTCTTTCTAATTTTGCAAAGATTCTAGTTAAAGCAATTCATGGAACACTGGTTGAACATTTTAAATTTCATAATATACTATCACCCTCACAATTTAGATTTAGAAAAGGAGTGTCTACTTCAAACGCGATATAATACCTCACAACAAATATAATAAAAATACCTAATAACAATAATATGCCCTAGGAATCTTTTGTGATTTGTCTTAGGCTTTTGATTATGTCAACCATGAAATTCTATTTAGAAAATTACAATTATGCGTCATAAATCATAATTCCATTTCCCTTATAAAATCCTACGTATCTAATTGAAAACAGCAAATATTAATACGTGATTCTCTGACAGGTAGAGACATTATGTGAAGCTCTGGCAATATTACACATGGAGTATCCCAAAGCTCAATTTTGGGCCCACTGTTGTTCCTGATATATATATATATATATATATATATATATATAAATGATTTGCCAGCTTACTTGGGTGCTGTTGTCACAACAGTAATGCATGCAGATGATACAAGTACACTTATAAATGAAAAATCACGAATAGAGCATGAAAAGAAATGAAATAAAATTTTCAGTAAATTAATAGAATGGTTCAAAATGTATAAATTAGTTTTAAATTGTGATAAAACCAAATGTATTAGGCTCCCTGCAAAAATAAAGAAATTTCTGGCATCCATAACAAGCATGGTGATGATTACATACAGAATGTGACGTCAGTAAAGTTTCTGAAACTGGAAATTGTTAAAAATTAAATTGGAAAACACATATACATCTTACTATTAAAATAACTTTGTACAGAATGCTACTCTTTAAGATGTCTCTCCCAAGTAGCTTCTAAACATACATTGAAACTAGTGTGTTATGCTTATTTTCATTCCATTATAACCTACGGTATAATATTTTGGGGAGATTCAACTAACGCAAAGAAAGTATTCATTCTCCAACAGAAAGCAGTATGAATCGTATGCAACAAAAGACCTAGAGAATCTTGCAGGAATTCTCACTTTGACGGGAAAATTCGTCTATAAAGCTCTCTCGTGTATTTCCGAAAGTATAGTCTCGTTTAAAAGGAATAGGGAGTTACGTAGTTACAAAACCAGCAGTTTTTAAAAAGGGATCGTTTGCAACATTGAGTATCATTTTTAATCTATTTCCCAAACAATGTAAATATTTATGCTGTTCTAATCATAGAGAATTTAAGGCAGCAATGAAATAATCCAACTTAACCACTGTTTTTATGCGATTGATGAATATTTAAATAAATGCAGTTATTTAAATCTTGATGGGTAAGATACCAAAACCTAGGCTAGATGCTAATATAGTGTTTTATTTTTTGCCTTTTGAAACGTTTTTTTCTGCATTGTACAGAATATTACTTTAGCACTTTTTTTTATACGATTGATGATTTAAGTATTTTTTTTTTTAACGATTGATGAATGTTTAAATAAATTCAGTCATTTTAATCCTGAAAAGTAGGTAAGAAACCTAGGCTAGATGTTGATATGATGTTATGCATTTTTTGTATTTGTAATATACTTGGTATGCAAAATTTTATATTTCTTACTTTTTGTAATTTTTCCTGCATTGTACATAAACGTTTGTGGATTGCGTTAAATTTTGTAAGTTAAATTTTTTTTTTTATTGTTGACATTGACATGCTCTATACCCCCAACTGTAAATTCTACATGTAAGGGGTCAACAGGGTGAATAAATTAAAAAAAAATCACTTAAAACAGCGAATGAAATGATTGATGAATCAGTGGAAAATGTAACTCAATCAACAGGTAAAGGAAAACTGGTATTTTTTTCACTTATTCATAATTTAAATTGACTGAAGTGACTGCTGAATAAGTCAGGTGCTGTTAACTGATTTAAGTAGTGAAGTTCTCACTGATTTATTCTTAGAGCGTGGACGCCATTTTGAATTTAGGTATATTGTTTTTGTCATGACGTATGTTTTAGTTTAATATTAGAAAAATTAACATTGATATAGAATATAAAAATATTCAATCATATTTTATAGACAATTATCATTAGACTTTTTGGACTACTGTCGCTTTTTAGGTCCTTATCAGAAGGTAATCAATAATTAATTCACATATATTCCGCATGGCAAACAAATGAATGTACTCCGCCGATATTACAGTTATAGAATCTTCTGAGTGAAATACTATGCTTTTCAAAGAAGGGATTCAAATAATGAATAAGTTGAATACGTTTAATGACTGAAATACTGGTAACACCACGATGATATGTCTCTACCCCATTACAAATTATATACGTGTCTTATTACGTATATACAAACTCCACGTGCGTATAAATTTAACCTACCGCGAAGGAGATAACAGGTTATGCCACCGAGTCCGTATGGTAATTAATGGTGCTCCGTGTGGGTCCCTTCACGCATCACTGCTTATGATGAACGCAGGAGCCAGACGCTTACTCACGCAACGTTCGTGAACGCGGCCC
>NQII01001696.1:439845-453343 GCA_002778355.1 Clitarchus hookeri
AGAGCGACGGGCGGCAAATAACGCGAAACGATACATATTCATAAACCGCGGCAGACACAATTAGCGGCTCGTCTGCGCCTCCACAGAGAAATTAAACCGGAGTTTTACCGCGCGCCAAAGCTGCTGAATATTCATCAGGGCTCAACTCTCGGGC
This sequence comes from Clitarchus hookeri, assembly GCA_002778355.1. Taxonomy (NCBI): domain Eukaryota; kingdom Metazoa; phylum Arthropoda; class Insecta; order Phasmatodea; family Phasmatidae; genus Clitarchus; species Clitarchus hookeri. The sequence goes on from NQII01001696.1 coordinate 440,000, forward strand.
ATTGTCTTCGCCCCGGAATTCAATGGCGTCGCCGGTAAGTTGATTGCGTTACTCGATTTGCTTGCATAGACTGTTTCCAGCGATGCTAAAATCGGATCAGCCATAGCAGGGCTGACGTGCTGATGACGGTGCAAGAAAATGGGACGAGCTCGTTAAGCACCGTGCTGCTTAGCGACGATCCATTAGAATTGTTTGCTGCGAAACGGAAGTGAAATGAAACACGTTGGCTTTTCATGCGCCTTGAAGCGTGGTCGCTGTAGCAAAATATGAACAAGTAATTACTTTTCCATGAGCTCACAAGCTGTTAAAGATGAATAAACTGACAGAAAACCCGGTAATGGAATACATCAAGACAGTTTGCAATATGATTATATAACGTAACTGCAGAGACATACGTGCTCCTGGATTAAACATCGTGTATAGATTTTTTTTCGGACCATTAGATTCCGGTTTAGAACCTGGCTGAGTCGTGAATGTATGTATCGCCTTAAGGCGAAAGTTTACCTTTAAGTTTAGAATTTATTGTTAGTACACGGCATCTTTAAGATTTAAAGGGATTAATAACTGCTTATTACTAAGAAAACATTTTGTCGTTTCGCAGTCCAGAAACAATATATTTCCGTTTCATGAATACATACAGTGGTCCACACAGATCCAAGAAGACAAAATACGTCAACCGCGTATATTTAGCTAAGTATTTGTGTATATGTAATATATATTTCTCTTTTGATACCTTTGAAACGTAGAGGAGGCAATTAATTTAATTTATATGCTTAGGACATCAAGTACACTGCCTGACAGAGAAAAATGCCACGCCACGAAGGAATGCTCAAAAACAGACCAAACTGCACGCACAGATAGCCAAACAGGTGCATAACAAATGATTTCATTTGCACATGCCTGCAAGGCTCCGGTTGCGTTAATTACGGGATGATCAGTAAGTAGTAGGATCTCCATGTCTGGCGATGGCATCGATTCGATGAGTGTCTTAATAGCGGTATCGTCGACCATGTGTTTTTGGTACAAGTCGACAGTTCATCTTCATTTCATACGGATGGGAGCGGCATTCAAACGTCGTTCTATCGTTTCCAACAGGTCCTCAAATGGCAAGAGATCGGGAGATCGGGAAGGCCAAAGAATCATCTGCACGCCATGTAAAGCATTGAAGCTGACTGATCTGTATGTGAACGGGCGTTATCCTGAAGAAAACATGCGATTGTGATGCCCTGCACATACGGTAGTGCCGCAGGCCGCGGCACCTCATCAACATGGCGACATGTAATTAATATGCCCGTAACGCGTACTAGATGTGACTGGCTGTTGGTGCTGATAAAAACCACAAACGACGACCCCACGCCGACGGACTGTGTGGTGCCACAGCGGCAGAAGAATCCACCCGATTGCCACGTCGCCGCCAGACTCCCNCAATATATTTCCGTTTCATGAATACATACAGTGGTCCATTCAGATCCAAGAAGACAAAGTACTTCAACCGCGTATATTTAGCTAAGTATTTGTGTATATGTAATATATATTTCTCTTTTGATACCTTTGACACGTAGAGGAGGTAATTAATTTAATTTATATGCTTAGGACATCAAGTACTCTGCCTGACAGAGAAAAATGCCACGCCACGAAGGAATGCTCAAAAACAGACCAAACTGCACGCACAGATAGCCAAACAGGTGCATAACAAATGATTTCATTTGCACATACCTGCAAGGCTCCGGTTGCGTAAATTACGGGATGATCAGTAAGTAGTGGGATCTCCATGTCGGGCGATACATTACTAAACACGACGTGGCATCGATTCGATGAGTGTCTTAATAGCGGTATCGTGGACCAATGTGTTTTTGGTACAAGTCGACAGTTCATCTTCATTTAATAGGGATGGGAGAGTATTCAACCGTCGTTATATCGTTTCCAAAACGTCCTCAAATGGCAAGAGATCGGGAGATCGGGAAGGCCAAGGAAGCATCTGCACGCCTTGTAAAGCATTGAAGCTGACTGAGCTGTATGTGAACGGGTGTTATCCTGAAGAAAACATGCGTTTGTGATGCCCTGCACATGCGGTAGTGCCGCAGGCCTTGGCACCTCATCAACATGGCGACATGTAATTAATATGCCCGTAACGCGTACTAGATGTGACAGGCTGTTGGCGCTGATGAAAACCACAAACGATGACCCCACGCCGACGGACTGTGTGGTGCCACAGCGGCAGAAGAATCCACCCGATTGCCACGTCGCCGCCAGACTCCCACGCGGTGATCATCATTAGTCGAACAGAGATGGGATTAGTCGCTGAAGATTACACTGTTCCTTTTTTGCATCCCACGCAGCTACGGTGCAACACCATTCTAAAGCCGATGTTACACGATACCTGCTGCCGTACGTGGTCTTGTGCAAGCTCCTGCAAGGCCTGGTCCACGAGCCGGTACACCAGCCGCAATATGAACCACAACGAAGGATTCATATTACACGGCAGCAGTTCGCGTATTAGCATTTGACACCCACGGTGGGTGCGCAGCTTTATCGGCTTCGCCACACGGCGTGGTTCGTAGTAAATATGAACCATATTAGTAGAACTACCACCAGTCAGTAACTTGCGTAGGCCTATAAAAAAAACTAGCTAGAACATCTTAGTATTACGAGGGCCGATTCAGAAGTCATGTCAACTATTGTTTATCTCCCGAAAATAATCCAACACAGGAAATGTGCTATGTGCAGGTGAAAGTGTACGACAAGTAAGTTTCAAAGATGACACCACATGTGGTATGGATGCTGGAATGTCCTGCAAGGGACAGAGACAAACTTGGCTGCTTGAAATCACCGTTTAATTGATTTTGTCTCGTCCTGTATACATTAATTTGAACGGGTATGTATCGTGCGTGTAGAAGCTGTTTAACATCATTCAAAGTAGTCTCCGAGATTGTCCACGGTTCGTTGCCAGTGATGAGGCAGACGGGATATACCATCGGCTGCATGAGATCCATCGATGTACGCCAACTCTCGTCGAAATGATGCGACGATATCCAGATATTATGTCACATACATTTTTTCGGTTGACTGGAACTATTACAGATCAGAGAGATGTCTTGATTATGATTCATTGTTCTGTTCTCTTGTGTAAGAAAATGAGACTAATAGGAGTTTGAGATAAAGTTTGCGAATGTACAGAGTCTGTGACAGAAATAGGCGTCCTACTTCTAAAAATCTTTAATCAGTTCGCGTAACTGTAGAAAGACTGCTGAACCTCTAATGAAATCGCCTCTGTGGAGTTATTTTACATATCCGAAGCCTAAAATCGCGGGGTGGTTACGGGCGATCCAGGTACGCTCTTCGTATGTATCTTCGCCTTTATGTTTATGACACTGAACTGGCGTGCAGTCTTAACATCTGTAACTAACCTCTTGAGATTCCCAGCGATGACTCTTATCATTTTATAGTGTAATAATAAAGATAAAAGTATGGTGCACTTCTCTCGAGTGGAGAGTTTTGGGCGGCTCTTAACATCGATTTCTTGAGAGCCGATGAGGATGAAGTGAGGTGAGTATGGATCAGCGCCGGAATGCAAGGGTGGAGGAAACGGGAGAACCCCGAGAAAACCGCCAACCAGTGGCCTCATCCGGTACGTTTCCCACATGCGAAAATCCGCAAGTGACACCGCCGGGAATCGAACCTGGTTCGCCAACGTGGGAGGCGAGTAGTCTAACCACTACACCACCGTGGCCCCAGCATTTATCGAAAACTCTAACTGCCCTGTACAGATGATTTCGTTCCTAAAAGTTGCGACATTTGCGTTTCTCGCGCGAGATATTTCCTTCGCCTCCAACTACGACGTGGTGGTGTGCTCTATGCTTGGCTCGGATCCCCCTCCTCCCCTGTTCAACCATCCATGCTTTCCCCTCCCCTTCGTGCGTCATAAATTTTTATTGGGACTTGATAGCTTAACCCTTTCAATACTAGCGGGATTCATATGTCCCAAGATAAGTTTATAAATTCCTACTGGGACGGTTTTGGTGCACAATAGAAGGTAAATAATGCTTATCCGTAACTCTAGGGTTATTCAATATTCGTAGTGTGACAGAACTGCCCAGGAAGCAACATGGCCGGTGTTATCAAACAGAGCGTGAAAGTGTGATGCATCAAGAAAGCAACACCATGGCTTCTGATAAATTTAGAAGGCTAGCGAAGCAAAATAATTCTTATTTATTCTACTTACTGATATCTAGTATCGTTGTATTATAAAATTATGCAAATTTGATGACTTACAGATTATAAATCGTTGTAATGTTTGTATGTGAAACACATTTGTCCCAGTAGGTACTTTGCTTGGGTCGGTATTGTCCCATCAGTCCTATTGAAATCATTTTCATAATTATTTTACAGGAGAGTTGGACTCACCACTGAAGAAATAAATTAGTTACTTTTGAATGATTCAGATTCAGATGATGACGATATCTCAGCCAGTGAAGAAGATGACCCAGATTACAGGCAGGAAGGTTCAGCTGATTTAAATAGTGAAGAAATGGAATCTTCTTCATCGTCTTCTGAGGAAGTAGAAAATTAACAAGCTTTGAAGAAACGGTCAGCTGGTTCACTAACAACTAGCAGTCTGCCTGCACCCAAATTAGTTGGTGTAAGTACATCTGAAATATCAGGTAAAAAAAAAGTGGCAGTGTGTCATCAAATAGCAATGATAATGTTATATGGTATAATGTGAAAGACGACTTCGAGCCAAGAAAGTCTATCCCACCTTTGCGGGACTGTGCCATTTTAGCAAACTTGAATGTGGCTATTCAGAATTGCACTTATTTTGAAACTGTTTCGAAAATATTTGTTTATATTTATTGCTCAGTGCACAAATAAGAGGTTAGAAATTTTTGAATTGGCATCGAAAATGAAAATTGCAAAAACAGATGAAGGTGAAATCATGATAGCTTTAGGTTGTTCATTTGTTATGTCTTACAACAGGCTTCCTCATTTTTCTCATTATAGGTCCTCAAATGCTTCACTGGGTAACGAGGCAATTAAAAATGCAATGTCGAGAGATAGGTGCATGTTGTTGTTCTCTAAGCTTTATTGCAATGTAGCAGAAAAAACCAGACAGTGTCAGTAAATTGTGCTATGTAGAATAGTTACTTCCTGTTTGAAGACTACATTTCAGACATGTAGAACCAATAGTGCTGTACAAAGCACCATATTCAAGGGGTGATCAGTGCTAAAGCAGTACATGCCGCTAAATCCAGTAAAGAGTGGCATCATGTTATAGCTAAAATGGGACTCTGTGACTGGTGACACTTATAATTTTAATGTTTATTGTGGCAAAGACACCATACATTCAGATGGCACACTAAGGGAGATAATTGTTGCTAAGTTACGCAGAAACTATTTCTAATCCAGATACAGTTTTATGTTGTGACAGGTTTTTTTTACTCCAGTACACTTTACCTAATGCAGCAGTTGGTACTGTAATAAAGACAAGGAAAAATGTGGCAAAATTTGCAGAAAAATTTTAAAGGGGGGATTTATCTGCATTACAAAATACATCAGGTACTTTGGCAGTCAAGTGGCATGACACTAAATAAGTATAAGTTCTTAGTAACTGTCACAGAAATACCAAAACACATGTGAAACGAATTTAAAAAAATGTAACCTGAATTGATGTTAAATGCCTCAATGCAGTAGCTTACTATAATAAGTAGATATTGCTGACCAGATGGCAACACTGTATGGTCATGACAGAAAATCTGCATAATGGTGGAAGAAAGATTTTTACAGGCTTCTAATGATTTCCGCTGTAAATGCGCGGATTGTTTTCAAAGAGGTCAGTGGAAATTATATTCCATTTTTACAGTTTCTTGTCGGTTTAGCTAAAGATATGATTGCTTGCGGGAAAGAAACAAGACGTAAAAAATCCAGCGGTAGTCCATCGAAAAGAATCAAAACTACGTCAAACGTAGGTGACCACATTCCAGTTTAAGGGATTACAAGGAGGAGATATTATCATTTTTCAAAGCAGAAGATTGAAACAAGAACAAAAACACTTTGCCATATGTGTCACTGCCTCTTTGCTAAAACTCTTTCACTCCATATCACACCTAATCTAACAGCAGCACTGTAATTTGTTATTCGCTATGAAGTGTGGGCTATTACTTTACAGGGATAAATATCAATGGAAATACTAAACATATTACAGACATAGTTATCTGAAAGCAGTTTTGTTTATTCCATTCTCAAATGGTAAAATATTCCTATTTGCAAAATGTGCAAGTAATTGTGAATTTTATATACAGTGTGCATTTTTTATATTGTTACATATAGTATTGTTTATCAAGTGTCAGTAGTGTTACAAGAGAGACGAAATGAAATGAAAAACAATATTAGGATGGTCAAATACATTACTGTAAATTTTTTGTTCCGTTTTTTTAAGTGGATGTTTTTTGTTTGTGATATACAGTATGTATTATTTTATATTGTTACATTTAGTAAACCCTATCAAGTGTGAGAAGAGTTACTAGAGAGAAGAAATGAAAACAAAAGACAATGTTAGGATAGTCAAATACTTTACTGTAAAATATTTGTTTTACTTTTCCTTTAGTGAGTGCAATTATTTTTTTGTGATAAACAGTATGTAATTTTATATTATTACATTCAGTAAGAGTATCAAGTATCAGGAGTGTTAATAGAGTGAGGAAATGAAAACAAAAGACATTGTTAGGATGTAATGGTAAACGTTTTGTTTTACTTTTTGTTTACTGAATGTGAAATGGACAATGTAAACATAATACGTATATAATAATACATTTTGTATTGTGAACATCGCTGTTATTGTGTTTGGTTATATCAAAATAAATATTCTTTAAAAATTTGTCAAAATTGTCATATATACTTAGCAACCTAATGGGACATATATGTCACACCGAAAGGCGGTAATGGGACATATGTGTCCCAGACTTATTTCCAAAAAACTGATTTTCCAAAAAATATAATAACTTGAATACATACATGCTTCTTAGAGACACCCTAATGTAAACCTGGATTAAGTTTGTCTGTAGTATCAAAATATAAAATCCGTATTGAAAGGGTTGTTGTTGCCCGGCCTGGGCTGCTACTACTCTTCGCCCCGCCGACGTGACGCGACGTCGGAAACGTGTCGCCTGCGGGGAACTCCGGAGTGGATTAGCCGCCGCTCCTTGTCGTCCAGCAGGACGTGGCTGCCGTCGCGTCGTGTTGATTACTTAGTTCTACTTGCTCGCTCGAGCCGCTGAGCGATGCGGCGCTAAAACGGTGAGTCGCGGAGGATGATCAGTGTGATTATGGGCTGTTTTAAAATGTTTTGGGTATTTTCTGTGGCACGGTTGTGTTCGTCGAGGGTAAGCAGTATTGCTAGTTTTTTTTCTCGTAATTGTGGTTTCGGCTGCCAGTCTAGATTTTGTTTCGGGCCAACTAAAACGTCGTGTTACTGTTCTCCCTAGTGTTTTGACGTGCTGTGTTCGTCGCTTTTTTGCCTGCTCGAGCCTTAATTTTTATGGTCAGTTGTTTCCACGACTTTAAATGTGGAGCTTTGCCGGGTCGTGTATAACTNCTGCTCGAGCCTTAATTTTTATGGTCAGTTGTTTCCACGACTTTAAATGTGGAGCTTTGCCGGGTCGTGTATAACTGCCGCCGACGAAAGTAATGGTTTAATAGTAATTTTTAAATTGCGCATTTTAGGAAATGGAGGCTTTGATGGGCATGGTTCTTGCTGTCCTCCTTTTCGGTAGATCATTAAGTAAAACTGGGTCACATTCTAGTCAACTACTTAACGATTTGTTCTAATCGTTATTGAAGAAACTAAGTTTGAACATTGTAATTTTATAAATCTAGTTCTTTTGAAAGTTGTAATTCAGTTTTATTTCGTTCTCAAGCAATTGCTATTATTGAAGATATTAATTGTGAGGATTATCTCAACGTAGTGTTATTTTTGCTGTAAAGCAATTTTGATTCTAGTTGAAGCCCTGCGCATCGTTAGGCCGCGTCCTTTCCAACCTTTAAAGGTTTTTTTTCTACTTTTCTTTAACGTTGTCTACAATGATGCAAGTTATCCAGTCTGTGTTCACAAATGTTCTAAATATATGCAATTATGAGGCAGATTTATTCACCGACTATATTTTAGAAAAGAATATTTGATTTATGGTGTATACAATCTAGAAGCCGAGGACAGGGCCGCGCTCGCATTACTGCAGTCAAAGACGGCGCAAAAGTTTCAAGAAGCAAATGGTATAAAGCGCTTATTCCGTTTTTCAAAAGCCACCAAGAAATAAAGCAAACGTCTTGGAGCTAATTCAGTATCGTCAGTATTTGCTCTCGGAATGCTAAGGTCGCGGTTAAAAGAACCTTTAGCTGGATTGCGTGAGAAAGTAACATTTATAATATTCTACTTCAGAGATGAGAACTTTCTAGCCACAGTTAATCTTGTTCGCTGGGTCAATCAGAAAATCGGAACATATTTAAACCAGCTCTGGATAAATATCTTAGCCGGTTTTCACAAAACATATATTCCCTATATAAGACACTAAGTAATTCGGGGCCACGGTGGCAGAGCGGTTAGCCTGCTCGCCTTCCACCGAGGCAAACCGGTTTCAATCACCGGTCGGGTCACTCCCGGATTTTCGCATGTGGGAATCGTGCCGGACGATGCCGCTGGTCGGCGGGTTTTCTCGGGTATCTCTTGTTTCCCTCACCCTTTCATTCCGGCGCTGCTCCATACTCATCTCAATCACCCTCGTCGGCTCTCAAGACCTCGCTGTTAAGAGGTTCCCAAAGCTCTTCACTCACTCACTAAATAATGTATCAGTGTGGTACTACAATAAGTAAGAATGATTATTCAACTAAAATTACGTTTAATGTAATTAATATTAGTCTTAAAACTGAAAAAATATGGAAATTAATTTCTTAAAATAGAATTGTTTAATTATTTTGGAATATGAAATCGGTATCTTGTTCTATTACCATTTAACTAAAGCAGAAATATTTTTTTGATGTCACTAGAATAATCTCAATAAATCTGGATATCGGATGCGTGCCTACATTGTTAAGCTACGCGATAAATTAAAAATATAATGCCGTTTATTATAAGCCAGTCCCTAAACGCAGGCGAACATGCATTTCGAAATTGCTTCGTCACATTCATGTAATTTGTCAGGAACGTGTTTGTCAGAAATTAAATTTTGTTCTTAAATAACATTTCAAAATTAGTTTGGCACAAAAAATAAAGTTTCAAATTATTACATTTACTCTAGGGAAAAGCGAAGAATGCAACTGTTTCAGTTGTTTAATATTTTCATTAAATTTTTTAAAACATTCTTTTAAAATGCTATGAACAAGATTTATGCACTTGAATGCATGTGTATTTTTATGCAAATATTTAAATTTTAGGACTTGTGACCTTTGTACCATTTTCACCAACATTAATACAGTTTCTGTATTGTTTTTTTTTCTGTACATGCTGCAATTAAAAGTTGTAAAAATTTAGAATTATAAAAGGAATATATTCTGCAAACATTTGAATTCTCATAAAGAGAGGGATTTCAAATTGTAGCACTTTTATTATTATTTTTATTATTAGGTGGAGTTGAAACACGTGTTTATTGTAAATATTACACTGACTATTTGAAATGGAACAACTTGCTAATTCTTACACTTAAATTAATTTTTAAAAAATACTGCAAATAAAAAATAACTTCCGAATGCAGAAATGTTTACCCAACAATTAATTAAACGTTAAGTCATGGAACAAGTACTAAGTGCCCACTTAACTGCAATCACATTCGAGTCAATGGGCAGTGATAGTTTTTGAAGGTTGATTTCAAAAGTGCTCACTTTACCGTGAACAGCATTTACATGACATTATCAGACTTTTAGGATGACGAAGTTTGGAGACCAATTTCTAGCGCATTCTAGGATGAACTGTGTGAAAACGTGAATGAAATTAAGAGTCTTTACTTTTTTTAACGTACATTCTCTTGTTGCTTTTTTACAATTATGTGGTTCTAACATGGACAATGTTTCGTATGAGGGGTCGCGGTGGTTTAGTGGACAGACTATTTGCCTCCCACCAAGGCGAATTGGGTACGCTTATCGGCTCGCGTTTGGGAACAGTGCCGGACGATGCCGCTGCTTTCACCTCCTCATCGTTGAACCGGCTGCGTTTAGCAATTAAAGAGAAGCGCAGGGGAAAATTGAGCGCCGGGGTGATTTTGTTGCACGATAACGCAAGACCTCACACGGCCCGTCAAACGTCCCAACTGCTGCAGTGATTTAAGTGGGAGGTATGGCAACGTCCTCCATAAAGTCCAGACTTAGCGCCATGCGATTTTCATGTTTTCGGTAAGCTGAAAAAGGATCTTGGTGGACGACGATTCCGAAACGATGAGGAGGTGAAAGCAGCTGTCTCCGGGTGGTTACATAGCGCTGGAGGAGATGTCTACGCATCCGGAATCGAAAAGTTGGTTGACCGTTCCCAGAAATGTTTACAGTCTCTTGGGGACTATGTGGAAAAGTGAACTTTCATTGTATGTTGTCATAGCCGTGTTGCCTATGTATAGGTGGTTTCATACATGGCCATAACGTGGAAGTGTAATTTATTTATTGATTTGCCCTCGTATAATTAATATGAATAACAACAAGGAAAAACTTGTGTGTTGGTAACGCCTAGTAAGAAACAGTTCATATTGAAAATATTATTAAAGCGATTGCGCACGAACGCGGTGTGCTGTTCCTTTGGCGTATTTTTCTAGACTTGGTTAAGCTTTGTTGGCAAGAGGCGGAGGAATATCCTGGAAGTAGAACTTTTTAGCAGTGCTTCAGAAATGTTGGGAGTGACCGTGAATGGACTATACTTCGGACTCTAGTGCAGTTCCGGGACTTGAGAGGAAGCACGGTCGAGCTGGCTCCTCGACGAGCGGATATAGTCGCGCTGCGCTGGCCGCGTCGCGCGATGTCGGCTCGTTACAGCGGGCCCGGCCTCGCGACTCGCCACTTGTACCTGCTGGCTCCCCGTGGCCCCCGGCGTTGGTGAGGGGGGGGGGGCTAACNCACTTTGTTGCACTCCGCCGTATACCTAGCAGCCACAAATACCTTCTATCTACAGATGATGGTTTATCGCGGGAAAAGTTTTCTGTCTGCTAACAATGAACGTACTCTACACATTTCCGACAGTTTTATTTTATTATCGGCAGTCGTGAATGTTAGAAGCTACTGTCCCGTTTAACTGGGCCAATACGGATTATAATGTTCTAAAGCAAAACGTTTGTGATGGGCCTGAAAATAACTTTTCCGGGTCAAAATCTTGGTTAGCCAGTCATAAAAGGATAAACCAGCTATAGTGTTATCAAAGATATGTTGGCTCAAAAATGTTTCGCGATTTTCCATCGTCCCTGCTTACATCCTATATACACACTGGAAACCGCTTCTCATAAGCGAACCTTGCGGACAGTATCGTGTCACGAACTATTGCAAGGTAAGCCGTGTTTTGCTCTGTGCTGTACCTAATCGTTTTCTAGTTTACACATCGGCCACTTAACTCTTTCCGACCCAGAGTACACACTTGTGTACATAACGCACAGGAAGATTATTTTTGGTCGGTATCGTACACTGCGCGTCTCAACGCTCAATTGCCTTCCGTGCGTGTAACAAATCCGCAAACCGTGCCGCTGGTCTAGGTTATGATTGGTTTATATTACTACAGTAGAGCACGAAGCCTGCATCTTATTGGCTGTGGCAATNAGGTTATGATTGGTTTATATTACTACAGTAGAGCACGAAGCCTGCATCTTATTGGCTGTGGCAATGAAACAAGTGTTGTGTCGACATAAGCGCAGCACTCGCTAAAAAAATTTTCTTTTTTGTAACATCTGAAATTGTAAATTAAATTTAGTCTGAAAGGTTTAGATGTAAGTAGATAGGATATGGCGATGCGAGGGTAAGGGCTGGGGGTTGTGGCGCCGTGGAGCCGTCCGCCATCTTGAAATTTGCCGTTTTCCCTCAAAATTTCTCTTTNTACTGGCGTGCTCGGCGTCCGAGCCGGCGTCGGCATGCCAGCTGGCGCCCATCCGAGACACGCACTTTGTTGCACTCCGCCGTATACCTAGCAGCCACAAATACCTTCTATCTACAGATGATGGTTTATCGCGGGAAAAGTTTTCTGTCTGCTAACAATGAACGTACTCTACACATTTCCGACAGTTTTATTTTATTATCGGCAGTCGTGAATGTTAGAAGCTACTGTCCCGTTTAACTGGGCCAATACGGATTATAATGTTCTAAAGCAAAACGTTTGTGATGGGCCTGAAAATAACTTTTCCGGGTCAAAATCTTGGTTAGCCAGTCATAAAAGGATAAACCAGCTATNGTTTGTGATGGGCCTGAAAATAACTTTTCCGGGTCAAAATCTTGGTTAGCCAGTCATAAAAGGATAAACCAGCTACAGTGTTATCAAAGATATGTTGGCTCAAAAATGTTTCGCGATTTTCCATCGTCCCTGCTTACATCCTATGTAGACACTGGAAACCGCTTGTCATAAGCGAACCTTGCGGACAGCGGCGTGTCGCAAACTGTTTGCAAGGTAAGCCGTGTTTTGCTCTGTGCTGTACCTAATCGTTTGCTAGTTTACACATCGGCCACTTAACTCATTCCGACCCAGGGTACACACTTGTGTACATAACGCACAGGAAGATTATTTTTGGTCGTTATCGTACACTGCGCGTCTCAACGCTCAATTGCCTTCCGTGCGTGTAACAAATCCGCAAACCGTGCTNAGGCTATTTTCGAACCATTTGAAGGATTTGGGAGGCTCGCTTCTTTTACCCGCAGGCCTCAACACCTCTCATCCTACCCCTAGCCAAGCTCACCTCACCCCCTTCCCTAGGCCAAATCATAAAAATCAAGAAAAATTACAAAAACATAAAAAAATTCTAAAAAAATCGAGAGAACATATAACATTACCCTACCATAACCCTTGCTCATCCCACCATCCTCTCCTCACCCCCCCACCACTGGCAATTGTTATAAAAAATCGCAAATTATTATTTTTTAATATTTTGCAACATCTGAAACCGTAAATTAAATTTAGTCTGAAAGGTTTAAACGTTAGTAGATAGGATATGACGATGCGAGGGTAAGGGTTGGGGGTTGTGGCGCCGTGGTGCCGTCCGCTATCTTGAAATTTGCCGTTTTTCCCACACAATTTCCCGTTTCCCCCTCAAAATTGACCATTTTCCGCTTGAAATCTGTTTTTCCAATCAAAATTTATCTTTTTTTCCCTTCAAAATCTTACTTTTTCCCCTCAAAAATTCCCATTTA
>NQII01001697.1:0-56682 GCA_002778355.1 Clitarchus hookeri
TTTCCCCTGGTGCGGGTACGTGGCCTTCTCGCTTGCGACGTGGCTGGCTAGTCTGTGTTCTCCGGGTGCTTCTGCGAGAGTGATTTTTACGTCTTTTACAGCGGACTGCCGATGAGCAGATGTTACAGTCAAGTTTTCAGGCAGGTTTCTGGACACGTCACATGAGTGGGCATGATATTAGTCTTGCAGTGCAAGGGCAGGCCGGCTGAACTTAGTGACGTTTTGAGCAGAACCAACTGCAAATCTACCCAGATGAATTACCTATGTTTATTCTTCATAATTCAATTGAGTTGTAAATCTTATGAGGGTGGGGTTGCTGTGTCGTGTGTTTTGTTGCAGGGAATTACAGTCCAGAACCTGTCCCTTAGCGTGTAATTCATGTACTTATTCATTTAACGTAATTTTTCCCGCCCACATAAAAGCAGGATGGTTTTGTTTTTAATATTTCTTCTATTGTTTTCAGTGGTGTATATTTATTTGCAATTTTTCCTGTCAGTGTTCTGTGTGTTATTCAAGAGTTATTTTGTTTTCTGTTAACCGCTAAGTTCCGTTGCAGCCCTCGTTTCTGGTCGAGGTGACCGGAGACGGCGGTTCTTCTTGGACCTCACGGGGGAGTGGAGACTCGACACACGGGAGACCTGCATCTTCTGTACTTCAACTCATTTGGTAACTTCTGCAACTTTATTAATTCCGGAACCGTTCTTCCTCTGTCTCCGGTGCCCCCCTCTCTCTCTCTCTCTCTCTCTCTCCCTCTCGCAGCAGCTAGTCTCGGCAGGGGAGAGTTTCAATTTAAAACTCTCGTTCCGCCGCCGTCAACCGCGTGAGCAGACGAGTGCACCGACCACGCGGTCGTGCACACCAAACTTTGTTTCCTCCTCTGTTTTTCAACGCGCTAACGTTGGCGTCTGCTTCGCGTGATCAGGTGGAGTAGGGGCAGCGGTGGCGTAGTGGCCAGGGCGCTCGCCTCCCACCACGGCGATCCGGGCTCGATCCCCGGCGGGTCCACTCCCGGTCCTTCGCATGTGGGAATCGTGCTGGACGATACCGCTTGCCGGCGGGTTTTCTCGGGGTACTCCCGTTTCCCCCGCCCTTGCATTCGAGCGCCGCTCCAATCTAGGGTTTCATTTCTGTCATGCTCGGGGATGATGGTCACCTACGGGTCCCAGCTGGAAAGACCGTCCCTCGGAGGGTGTTGCCTTGCCCTGGGTGCACTCTCCACATGCCATTATTATCACATCAATTTTTGCAAGTTCTTGCCCCGGGGGGCTACGGCCGCACCTGTAACCACGTGCTCGCAAGCCGTGTTCACACCGACAAACATCCGTCGCTATTCCACGTGATTCAGATCGTCAGTGATTGTCGTGTTGGCCAGGCATCGCCAGTTTCTCAGGCGTGAGGGTCTCCTGGGCGTGCGCTCTGGCACCCGGAGTAGCCAGCAAGTCCTACACACACAAGTCCACGTTAACCGTCCTCCGGGGTTAGTCTAACGCCCCGCCACGCTGCCGGGCGTCGCGCGGCCTTGGCGTCTACGAGTCTTCTGCCGTGTCCCAGCCTGGGCGTCTCACGTTGCTTAGCTGGGCAGGCGCCCTTCCCCGCTGCACTCAGCACCGTCGCCTCGTGACCGCAGACACTCCGACGGCGACAGTTTATTTACACTTGTTGAATCAAACCTCGGGAAAATCACCCCATGTGTGACGTGTTTGGTGTTTTTTTAAACGCCACATATCACAAGCGTTTTATACTTCTGTTAACGTAAAAGTACCTCATTCACAATTAATTTTAAATTATACATATCTTCTATTTATAAATTATAATATTTCACCTATAATAAATATGAATGAAAACCGTCAAAAAATAGGTGTGTTGGTGGTTACCTAGTAAGTAAAAGTTCTTACGGAAAATTTTATTACACTGAGTGCGCACGAATGCGATGCGTTGTTCCTTTAGTGTAATTTTCCAGACTTGGTCAAGCATTGTTTGCATGAGGCGGAGGAATATCCTGGATGTAAAAATTTTGCAGGGCATCACAAAAAAAAAAAANAAAAAAAAAAAAAAAAAAAAAAAAAAGGAATTAACCGTGAATGGATGTATTCTATGGAAGATTTGCATCAAAGTTTTCCAGATTTCACTCATGAAACAATTGAAGTTTCATATTGGTCTATATTTCCGTTTCTCCCACATCACGCGTGGACTACCACCATTTCGACCTTAAAAAATATATGCTTACGGAAATTACCTTCCCTGTGTATCTTTGGAATGCCTCGTAATTTAGTTTTTTTTAGCGTCCCATCAAAACTTCCTTGTTTTCTACATGACCGAAAAATAATAATTTTTGTTGGGACTGGCAGTTATGAAATGTGACCAAACATCGGTTGCTAGGGACTGCGGATATTTATATCCGTTGCTGATCCATTTTGTCACTTCAAAAGGCGCTGTGCTCGCTGAGACTTTGAGTGGATTTTTTAAATAACATGATCATACAGCGAGACGATTGCACATTGGATCTCACCTGAATCGCCATAGGCAATACAGGGAGGTGTTTAAGAAACTATAGCGTCTGCGGAGAAAGAGTGATCCTTTATTATAACACAATCGATGCGCTGGGTGTAAAATTAGTTTATTTAGCGGAAACTTTTCCTCCATACTCAATTCTCGGTTTTTATGGTTTATTCATATTTAAAAAAAAAATCCGAATTTACCCGTATGCTTAACTAGATATTGACCTTACACGACAGTGCAGACATAACTGATCAACTACGAACACATAGTCTGATTGTGTCACTATATCAATTCTGTCAAAATTGGGCAAAATCAATATTGTGACGTGCATACGTGTTAGTGGTTCTGTCGTTACGTCTGTACTACTGTGTAAGTTTCTATAGTCCATTCATGGTTACTTCCAACTATTCTGAAGTCCTGCTGAAGTACTACTTCCAGGATATTCCTCCGCCTCATGCAAACAAAGCTTTAACGAGTCTAAAAAATTATACCAAAGGGACAGCTCACCGCATTCCATCGCAATCACTTTAATAATTTTTTGCATGAGAACTATTTCTTACTAGGTATTGCCGACTCACGTATTTTCCCACTGGTTTTGTTGATATTAATTATAAACGAAATATTGAAATTTATTGATAAAATATAAATAAATGTTCAGGTTAACCAAAAATGAGATACTTTTGTGTTACCAGGAGTATAAAACGCTTGTGATACATGACATGTTTAGGAAACAACCTAATACGTCATAAATGGGGGATTTTCCAAAATTTCGACTCAAAAAGTGGGACAAAACCACGAATAGACGATAGTTGAGTATAGGGTACTTTTGGACTTTTTTCAAAACATAAACGATCTAGAAAAACGAAGAATTCAATATGGCGGGAGAAGGTTCCCCTTTAGGGCACCGTCAGTCCACCGGTATCATATAGAGGGGAGAACTTCAGTCGTATAGATGTCATTTAAAAACTGTTCAATATTTTTGAGTGCCGTCTGCGCACGAATATCATTTAAGCATTCATCACGTTTGTTGTTTTCGTCATGTTTGGAAGTTAACCACATCCCCTTTATCATAAATCACATTTCTTATGATGAGTCTCCTGCTTCTGTATTAAAAAAATCTGGTCACCCTAATCAAGACCCTACCTTTGTCCTCACCGAAACAATGCGGTTATTCTAAATCAGCCTTCGGCATTAAGATAAGGTGGGAATTATAGGATTCTAATTTAATACGAAACGTGGCTCTCTTCTTATATATTTCAGGTTTATATGTATAAAAGTATATAATGTTCCCCCAATGTTGTTGCTGTTACGAACGTCTACCTAATGGTCACTTATATCTTAGTAACATTAACATACATTTTTCTAGTCGTTGCTCTGCCAATTGACTCAAAACAAGTTCACCTCTACATTTACATGTATGGTTTTAAATCAAACATAATCATTGCAAAATAACGTAAACAAGTGTTATATATACTACTAAATACTGCACCGGAAAGGCTAATATTAGCCAACTGGAATCGATTTTGGTACATAGTTTCTACACTTCTTTAGATCGCAATAAGCACTTTTTGTTCCTGCGTTGTTTACTAACGAGGCGCGTTTCTTGAGGAGACAATGTGCTCAGTTTCCGCGAATATTTGTCTCTGGATTGCCGAAATTCGACTGGAGTGTTTAGTTACGCCTCATTTAAACAATAACTAAAAAAGTTTTCGTTTTTTATATAACCAAACATACCGTAATATGTTTCTTCAATCCTTCCAGGAGAGACTTATCTCTTGCGATAGCCATCTCTATCCCGTCTCCTCTGACTTTGTCATATCGCAAATTATTTTATTTTGAGAGCTAATATATTGCTATTCGTTATATAAATGCNCGTCTCCTCTGACTTTGTCATATCGCAAATTATTTTATTTTGAGAGCTAATATATTGCTATTCGTTATATAAATGCCTTAATGAGGCTATTTCTTTCTCCTTAGATTTAATCTCTATAATTTTAACTAGTTGCATTATTTACAGTTTCATCTCGTATATCATAACATTTTGCAGCACTGAGTAGTTTCGTCACAGTTATTTAAATTCGCCATTACGTCGCAGATTTTAATTCCTGTTTACTCCTGAGTTTTATTTTTCAGATTTACAGTAATTTTCTTCGATATGCGAAAAGATTATCCGCTGGGACTGGTATGCCATAATTTTTAGTAAGTACTGTGGTCAACAACGTAATTGTCGTATGTAGTGTAGTACGGACATAGCAGTTCTTGCATAAGTGGCTGTGCCATGCACGTAAGACCATCGGACGTCCTGCAATACTCCCTTCATATGCGTCGTGTTCAGTGTTACTTGGAGGCACATCTACTGTCGTTAGTGTACGCGATGCACACTCTACGGAGGTTGCGCTAGTGTGTAGGACGATACTGCCATCAGACACGTGCCACGTATGTGGTGTTTGAAGATGTCAGAAGATCGGTGTTGCGGGATGTTGCGGCGGGCATGCAGTGCCACTCGAGCAACACTCACTGCTGCTGCCAGAAGAACAAGAGTGGAACAAGTAGGGCTATAAGAAAGCGCGTCAGAAACACATGAGGCGAATCTCGGAAACACACGATCATATATGCCAGCGCCGAGTACATTGTGACTGCAGGGAGGATCGCCCCTCCACTTTTCATTCGGCAAGGACTTCGTCCCTGTGGGTTGATAGACGGTGGTCGGTCACTAAACTTCTGTTTGTAATAAATATTTATATCTTACTGTAAACTACTTGCCACATTCATTTTAAAATATATTCTAATTATAGGTATTTATGTGATCAAAAACACGAACATTCAGTTGATTTTGTTAGAACTTTTAAGAGTAGATAGGATGTTCTCAGTAAGGAGAGTGGGAGCGATAGTGTGTGTGTGTGCGTGTGTGTGTGATAAGATTGAAATTAACATTGTTACAGAAAGATTGATATTTGCCCCCCTTCTGGAAACAAGCAGTCTCTGTATTTAGTGTCTGACTAGGTAATATTGGTGACTTCGGTCTAGCAATAGTTCTTGTTACTATATAAAAAAAAAATTGTGTTTAGGACACGAAAACATGTTTACCACAGTTCGAAATAGTTGGTTTAAAGGGAAGGTTTTGTATTTACTCTATGACTTTTTTTTTGCGGCAGTGGTGAGAATTGAGACTTTGCAAAACTTTGCAAATAACTAAAGAAAGAAATTAATTAAATACAAGAGAAAAATAATAATGAATAAAATTANACTTTGCAAAACTTTGCAAATAACTAAAGAAAGAAATTAATTAAATACAAGAGAAAAATAATAATGAATAAAATTAGAAAATCTAGGTAATACATTTTTCTTAGTAAATAATTTAATAGCATCAGAAAATGGCTGTAAATTACCTAAAAANTAGAAAATCTAGGTAATACATTTTTCTTAGTAAATAATTTAATAGCATCAGAAAATGGCTGTAAATTACCTAAAAATCTAACCATATTTGGACCTTTACGCAATTGAATATAACCTAAAATTTTACGTTAAAATAAAGTAAAAAAGCAACACCTACTAACACAAAAATAATCAAAATTAAAAAAGAAATTATAGAAAAAAAATCAATAGTTATCAATATGTAGTTTTTTCAAGAGATACCCATTCGAGATGTGTAGATATTAGAAGGGGAAGAAAGGAAACTCGGAAAACAAACATTAAAAGTAGTATTTTAGTAATCATATTGCACAGGCGCTTCTACAATGAGCTGGCTCTCTACAGGCAGTACCGCGCGACGACTGCAGTGCTGATCTGAGCGAGGTTCTTGTGACCGATATAGATCGCAGCACGATCGCCACGTTTTTATTCTTTACATTCTTTACGCGAATATTTATTTCGTGTTAATTGTTTACTTCCTTAAATACATACATAGTATATCAACAAAGCTTATATTTCTAATACTTCCATCATAGTTTAGAACTCGCAAAATTGTAACTAATTTATTTTTATTTGATTTCATAGAAGTTGAGTATAGATGTTTTGCTACTAGGCTTTTTAATTCCGTGTAACTGAGCACACATGGCAATTTGTTGCAACTCGGCATCTAAATCGGTCCGCACCACAACGAAAATAAATATCTAATACAACATCAACAACAATGTACTCGCTATAATATACGATTGTTTATAATTGGAACTGATTATAGGTTACTGACACGTTACGATGCATGCGCTTCACGAATCGACATTTCATTAGCGCACGGCCTTGCACTGGAGTAAGGCATTTTTTAAATGCAAAATTTCTCCTGAAAAATCTCCTAATATGAGTTGTAATGCTATTGGCCTGGGGTATCGATATTAAAAATTGCAGTAAGTGTATAGTGAACGCCTTGTAGGTAGGCTACTACAAATCACCGGTGTTGAACGTCTGAATGGCTTACGAGGAGAGCCAGATATGACACCTTACTGTTGCTGTCTCAGTAATTGGTTATCAAAGAGACAATCGAGTTGCGCGTAAGGTTGATTCACACTGCAATTAACATGTAGTTCGTTATGTTAACTTTGCGTTAGCGTTTACGCCTCGTTCCTGTGCTTGCGTATTCACTTTGAATTACGAGTGACGTAAAGTAAAATTATGCATTTGAGAAGATGAGCTATCTTCAACTAAGCATACAGATGATGTAGTGTCAGTCAACTAAATTTGGTCTTTAATTTTTTTGTATTCATCATTTGTGGACATCATACGATTGCAGTGGAAGTTAAATTTTCAATTTAGATTCTGTGTATTTGAGTGATAAATAAATTAACGATTGGAAATACTACAAACTGAAAATCTATGGGCGCAAGTAAAGGTCAGATCACATTAGAGATTAGGTTATCATCTGCGCATATAAACAAATGTTTTAAATATTACAACAAATTTGCAAGCGTAAATGTATTATTTGCAAACGTGCAAGATAATTTCTTATATCCCATACTCAACATATTTTGTAGTATTGCATCGCGACTTCAAAGTCAGCTACTCTTAACTCGGATGTGAACACAGCTGCGATAAAATAAAAAAAATAAAATATATATATATGTATATATATATATATATATATATATATATATATATATATAACTCACTTCCAGTTCAATGTTAACAATACGAGCCCTGTGTCAACCTAATAAATGTATAGATCTTTATGTCCGATACCAAACGACATTTAATTTCTGCTAACTTGTACCCGAGGATACGGCAGAAGGGTTAATACTTTCTATAGCAGAAAAGAAGGAAAACATATATTTATATGAAAAGTATGCTTAAGTGTAAAATAAGAAAATTTAATAGCAGGAAAACTAATTCATAATTGACAAGCAGTCCGCGGTAAGGATGTTGAGAAAATATCGATATATATCGATATATCGATATATCGTTAATATATTTCAAATATATTTAATCGAATTCAAATTTTTTTTTAGGTATCGGAAACAAATATTTTCAAAATGCTATTTTAGTTATATTTGTTTTGAATAAAAATAGAATTAAAAAATTACAAAGTTTGCTTTCTCAACACGCATTTAAAACAGGCGCCACATCTTTCTGCAATGCTTCGTGTCCTCAATATGTAATATTCCAAGTAATTTCATATTTGCCAAGTCCTGAAATACCTACATAAAATATCAAATTCCGATTTACCGAAAATATATTTTTTTCTTTCGATATATCGTTCAGTAAAACGATACTTTTATAAATAACCAATAAAAATGATATCAATGTTTTTTTTTCCAATATCAAAATCCCTAGTCCGCTGTTGGTGAGGGTGAAAAAAATATACCGGCAAAGAGTGATGCATGAAAATCTTCTAATGGTGTTTGTACACTAACTAGCGCCACAAGTAGGTCTGCCGCCCGTGAACAATCTACCGCGTGACGTAAGTTGTCCCGGGGAGCAACATCCACGCCTCAGTTACTTCCAGCATACAGACTGTATATAGCGGAGTGTGTGACGGGTTGCCTACCTCAGCAGGGGCTGATAGGAGAAGACACGAGAGACTTGATACGAAGCAGCTTGCCTCCAGCTGTCAGGAGTGCCTCGCCTGCCGTATCCCTTTGTTCTTTCGCGCTCGCAGGGACGAGGGCGTTGAAGGGATGGGTACGTGCAGGGTAAGGGGGGGATCACAGACGTCTTATCATGCCGGGCGCCCACATACACACACACACACACACACACACACACACACACTGCGAAGTTCGCGCTGCTGGTGGGGGCACACAGAACCACCGCTGGTATTGCAGATACGTTAAGAGAACACTCTACAAAGCGTTGGCAGGACTTTAGATCGCGATGGCCGTGACAAGATTGCTGGTACGATTTTATCACACTGGCAATTTGAGTTTCGGAAGGGATAATTTTACCTTGTGCTACATTTAACTACTTGCAATAACGAAATAAAGTCGAGGAAAAAACAAATAAATTCTGACCGACCTACAATAAAAAAAATGCTTTTCAAACGTTATTCACATACGTATTACAACATGCATGCTGTCTTAAATGCATAGTAAAGAGAAACAATTAAGAAGAATCGAAGTTTTTAAACAATTTGAAAGAAAAGTTACGGAAATAACATTTTTAGGATGTACATAGATTTTTAGGGTATTTAAAACTCTTTGTACTTTGTATTCAACATATATCCTACAAAAAAGGTATAATGGGAAGGGCTATAAACATGAAGAAAATTATAGGGTTAAAAATTTAAAAAATAAAATAAAAACACAAAATTACTGACAACCACAAAGATATTAAAACCAACTCTACAATAAGTTTTGAAAACAGATTGGACACAAATGTGCACCACTCTGTTTCCCGGAGTGAACGAGATAGAGAGAACGGAAGTCACACGCATTCACCTGCTTCATATAAAGAAGGTAAATTAGAGCAGTTGGAAGAATAACAATATTGTTTGACTTGCGCCCTTTGTGCTATCGCATAGCTGTAAACATTACAGGCGTAAGTTAAAACCGACAAAATCTGACTTGAGCCATTCAGTCAGCCAACCTAAGAATCAAAATAGCACAAACTTACCAAATAAAAATATAAGTGTAGAGGACCTACAATGATAGTATGAGGAAAACGTGATGTCTCAACACAAATATTTCGCTTGGTCCGACGGAAAAGTGTCTGGTACAACGACGGACAATGGAGAGTTTACGGGCGAGGCGATAGAGGGTTTGGATAGGGGTAAGTCTCAGTGATTCACTCCCCCTCCCCCTAATCAACCCTTAATTTGGTCCCGCCTAAACTGAACCGCACGCCGGTAGAGTTCGCCCAATTTGTGGTCGATGGAGGTAAATCCACGGGTTGGAAGGCGGTGGGAGGAAGGGGGGTGGGGGTAGCGGGCAGAGAAGGAATGAAGGAAATACCAGCCCGGCTGAGGGTTCCACTAGCCTGCAGATATTATGCGCGCTCGACTCTCACACACTCAGTATAGTGTATTCACAGTATCTTCACATTTTTTGAATGAAACCTTTCGAAAATCACCCCATGTATGATGTGCCTGGTTGCTTTCTAAACATGTCACGTATCTCACGCGTTTTATACTCGTGTTAACATAAACATATCTTTATTTTTTTTAAACTAAACTTTTACTTTTATAATTTATAATATTTAATTTATAATTAATGTGAATGAAACCAGGGAGAAAAAAGGTGCGTTTGTAATGACTAGTATAGGCTATTCACGGTAAAGTGAGAACTTTTGAGTTTGTAGTTACATTTCCTAACAGTCATTATTAGCCTTCCATCACATTTTGAATTACATATTGCCACGTAAGTGTAAACACAGTTTATGTATTTCGGCGGACTCGAAAGACAACGTTTAAGGCTACAATGAAATATATTTATTGACTATTATTCCATACGAGATGTTTTCAAAAGGAGCTCGCGTTATCGTGGATGGCCTATAAGAATAGTTCCCATGAAAAATATTATTAAAAAGTGTGCGCATGAATGCGGTGCGTTGTCCCTTTGGTGTAATTTTCTAGACTTAGTTGAGCTCTGTTTACATGAGGCTGATAGATATCCTTAAGGCTGAAAGTAGACTATACCCGTCACAAGTCAAGGGTAAGCTTCTCCCGCTGTCTACAAGCGGAGCTGGAATCTGCATCATCGTTACGAGTGCGCGACGGGTTCATTATCCCTCCGAAAGGGGGCTTGGTAGCGCAGCTCCGCCCCCTTTCCCCTTGAGAGTACCGAAAGCGGGAAGAATGGCCGCGACCGCAGCCGTTGGGGATGAGTTCCGGTTCCGGCAACAGGGAATTCGATATATTAGCTCCACTGGATTCCAACCGCCTCCTCAAATATGCTCAAGCGCGCGGCGGAGAACAATAACAACACAGCGTCGACTAACCGCCGCTTGCAAGGCGAGGATCGCACTGCCGGGGGCGATTTTACACTGTGTACACTCGCGGACACAAAACACGAGCGCATACTGTCCGCGCCAGACGTCATGGCCCCTGAGCTCCCTAGTCCCGCAGGCCACGGAGTAGGTAAATGCGCAGAGACGAAACGGCGTGACGGTTCCTTTGGCGTGCGCGTACTCATTCTCTGATAGGCTGCGCAATGATATGGAAACGGGTCTTGGATCCGATTGGGTGTTGTACGATATTAAAGTTTTCCTGTTGGCTGGGCTGCCTGCTGGCGAGTAGGGTACCAGACAGACGTTGAATGGCTAACGGCGTTCCAGCATTTTGCTAGCGCTTGCGGTTGGGTTTCGCGGAATAAGCGGATGTTTAGCTTCCGTATTCTTAAGTACTCTGTGATCAGGCCTTGCAGCGGGCTGTGTTACTACTCGACCAAGACAAGTGTGCACCCGGGATATATATGTACTACACAAGGTCACGCTGTTCTCTTCCTTCCCTGTTCTCTTACTTACCTCCTCCTCCTCCAAAATAAGATAAAGCGTCTGGCCACGGGTGTCAAATGTCGTGGTATCCATAAGTTGATGCTTCCGTGTGGGCCGGTATCTATGCAGAAGTTGCTTAAACTCATGTCGACATATGTACACGCGCTCTCGCAGACAGCTAACGGTATATAATTTCCCGAACACACTGTCGTTCTTCCCCCACTCTACAGCTACAATAGCGCTCAAGGCGCAACAAGTTCTGGCGGCTCGCATCCTGAAAGACTGCTCTCGGGGCAACGGCAAGGTCCAGCCTGCGGCAGCTGAAATTAGTGACGGCACGGCTGTGTACTAACTGTCACAAAAAGAAACCATGCACGTCAGCAAACACGCAGCTGATTATACGGAGACTCATGTTTTCAGCACGGCATTACGCTGCAACAGGGTGCGCGCGCAGCTTCCTCTCCCCTTACCAACCGGACTACCATCCCTGTAAATTCACACGCCAGCAGTAGTGGCACTATAGTCCATACTGTATAAGAAGGCCACTTTCTGACAGGTCTGCGAAAGTAGCGCCACTGTTTACATCTGACTACATCTGACTACGTATCCTTCCGCCATCAGCTGGTCCGTCAAGGCGGGGCTGTATTTTTTATCAACACGCTGTCAGCTAATCCTCTTGCCATTGCACTGTATGCTAAACCAATTTTAAGGTACTTTAAGACTGACATCTGTCTAAAAAAATAAGTACGTTATAAAAGTAAAAATATAAAATGTTGCAAATAATTAAATATCTGCTAACTCTTTTTTCATTTGTCCGAGATAGTGAATTTGGGTTAACACTTGCGAGACGGTCTGTTGTATCTATTATCACACTCTGGACGTTATAGCTAATATATTCGATTT
The DNA here is from genome assembly GCA_002778355.1 of Clitarchus hookeri. Taxonomy (NCBI): domain Eukaryota; kingdom Metazoa; phylum Arthropoda; class Insecta; order Phasmatodea; family Phasmatidae; genus Clitarchus; species Clitarchus hookeri. The sequence continues at coordinate 12,262 of NQII01001697.1, forward strand.
GGGAATATGTGGAGTGGAATAACGTTAGAATTGCTTAAAAACGATTTACGCGTGTCTCACAAGGAGATGGGTTTCGAGAGAACAATATGGCGTATAATTTACGTAGACGAACGATTACCGGCTGAATATAAATTACTTGTACTCCAAATCGTCGTACATGAAATATATGTTACTTTAAAAATTATGCAGAGATCGTGGAAAAATATAACTATTGGCATCTGTTTGTAAATTCGTTATATATCGCACAGGAAAGCGGTTCATTTCTAGCTGGTAATAGCTCGCATAATATCCCACAGATGGCGCGCACAGCACGTCACGGCGAAGTTTGAGCCGCTGTTTTTGGATAACAGATATATTCTTTTTTAAAGTTGATAGTTCTTATATTACGGGCTGGAAATATATTTCAAATTCGTGTCGTTTCGTCAAATTAAAACAAAAAATAATTCAACAATATTATACAATATTTTTGTATGCTTTTGGAATTAAAATCAAGGACGTTTTGAAAGCGAGGTTAGAGAGGTTTTTATACGACGTGAAAAAGCTTTCTGAAGTTAGCACAAATCAGAAAACTTCTGCGTCGTATCGTTCTATTGTTCATTCCAATTTGAACACCTATACATAACTACATTATCACGAAGTTTAGTTTTTAACACTAACAAACATTGTTTTGTGACCTTGTAAAATAAAATGTATTATTAGATGTAAGAACTCTTTCTTATCCGCGTATTTTCTGCTTTTGTGATATGCATCGGCAGTGCACTCAGAATAGCCAACGTAATTTTAACTTTTGTTCGTTCGTGCATCAGCTGATACAGAATTTTGTAAATGGCACTTTGTTTGTTTCGTAAGCTTCAAGTTGCCACTCACTGACTGTCAGAAAGTGGCCTTCTTATACCGTATGGACCATAACAGAGTAGCGACACATTTGTATATACTCTTAAACAATAACATTTTCCAAGGTTCCTGTTAGACAGTGTTTCTCAACAGCCAGGCCGCGACCCGATAGCAAACCGCGACTTTCTTCTGGTCTTTAACAATCCATTTACTCCGCACCTATCAGATGCAGGAAAATAGTCCTCATTTCCCTTATCCTACTGTCTCACACTTTCATACTAATTTTTTTAACTGTATACTTTTTATTATCCGAGAAATACGTCTGCCGGCACATTCGTGGCGGTCCAAGCTAGGAATATTGGTTTCCTGGTGTAACTATGTCGGAAAGAAGCTTCGAAAAGAGATCACGAGCTAGCATTTAACGTTTTCAGGTCGGATGCTGCAGACGCAGTTGTTGCCTTTTCCTGCTCGGAAACACTCGCACCAGCCCCGCTCTCATTCAAATGCCACCACGTCTGGCGTAGACAGTTCATGTTGTTCTCTATGCGCACTAGGGATTGGATTGTTGACAAACATGCAGTACACACTTGACGTTATACCAATGCGATCTCCCTGGAAACAGCGATTCGCCAACAGACCTGCCGGATCACATTGAGCGTACTGTGTTCATCGCGGATGTACGCGATACACGGAGTTATACATATAGCTAGGGCCAGTGACTTTTCGCGTAAAAATTGGAGGACACAGTAGACTTCAATACTATAATTATACACACCTCAGCTGTTGTTACACCTCCATTGGCTGCTGGCGCCGTGTCCGTCTTTGACCAAGACACTCAGGATTTAGTAACTCCGACAGTGAACCTTCGTGATTCGTGCGCAAACTTTTAACACGGGCCAGAACTTTTTTTAGTCAATGAAAGAAGCTGGACGATCCTACAATGCTTTGAACTGTATCTTGTCTCGAAATATTTTCGAAAAATATCACTGCCCCTACATACAGCATACAGTTGGTGTTTTTGAACTAAGTTACATTTCGAAATTCAAACCACAACATCTACGGGCTAATATAAAAAAGAAATCCTAATGGCAAATTTTTTCGGGAAATTCATTTGGTATTTTAAAATTGAAATTTGGCAAAACAACCCGGGAGCCCACAACACACGAGTTACACTATCACGAAGGCGAATGTAACTGGCGCGTAATGCGACGACCGCATGTACATAGGCCACCATGATGTGCGTGCGTTCTCTACTTCGCCAGTACTTCTGCTTGTGTGTTGTTGGAAATAAACTGCAATCACTTCTGGCAGCCTTTGTTACCAAGTTGCTAATAACGCATTATGCATGTAGCTTGACACACGTGTACTAGCAAGCAACCACGAGCGGCGCCACGTACCTTGAGTTTATGGTGTTCTATGTGCAGGCGCTCTCCGCTTGGTGCGCCAGTTCCCTTTCTCCTTCGTGATATGCAACTTGCTCTGCTCACGTCTACGTGAATATGCGGACTCCCGTCGATGTTTCGCTAACTTCAATTTCATTTTTAAAAATACACGACGAATTTTCCGGTAATTCTGTTTCTCTATGGTTTCTTGTTGATGTTAGTCCACACACGTCTGGGTTTGAATTTCGACATGTAGTTTAAAAACACCTTGTAATGTATAAGCAGGTCTATATTATGAATATGCATGTGTACATATATAGACCCTATAAAATAACTTAAAAAAAAAATTAAGAAAATGAAACTTTACAACTTACCACAAACATACCAGCAAACAAATTGAGAAACATTTGTAGGTATAAAATGTTTACTATCTGAGAGACCACGAACGGGAGTTCTTTAATTACTTTCGAATGAGCATCCAATGAGCATCCAATGAGCGAGTGGGCAATGTTTAAGGCTACAACACACACTGGGGCTGCGGTGGTGTAGTGGTCAGACAAATCGCCTCCCACTTAGGAAAACCGGGTTCGACTCCCGGCAGGGTCGCTCCCGGATTTTTGCAAGTGAGAATCGTGCCAAACGATGTCGCTGATCGGCGAGTTTTCTCGGGTATCTCTCGTTTCCCTCGTCCTTGCATTCAGCTGCTGCTCCGTACTTACCTGGCTTCACCTTCATCGGCTCTCAAGACCTCAATGTTAAGAGCCGTCTATATACGAGGGTTATTCGGAAAGTAAGGTCCGATTTCTTATAAAACATAAACCATCGCAAATTAAAAAAAAAACGGTTTTTATTTAATTCCTTACATGTTTCTCTATTTTTCTACATAGTTTCCATATTTGTTTAAACATTTGTCATGACGTTCTACAAGCTTTTGTATGCCTAAGTCATAGACGTCTGCCGCCTGTGAGGATAACCAGTCTGTAACTGCTTCTTTCACCTCGTCCTCTGTGGCGAAGCGCTTGCCTACCTAAAGGCATCAAGTCACAGCGGAAGCTCCGGCGCTACAAGATTCTGATGGAGGAGGTCAAACGGGAAGACTATCTTAGCCCCTTCTCTCCAGTGACCAAGAGATGGACGTCTGGGGCCACTTCTATTCCCAGGCATCGTCCTGTTGGAGAAGCGAGTTACTCTGGTGACGATTCGCAAGTGAATGTTTCCTGTGTTGACCGGATCCACCAGCAGTTTGTGGAATTGCGGGTTGAACTTGGTGAGAGGGAAACTGAGATTTGTTCTAGTGGGCTGTTATCTCGAGCTGTCGACTTGGCCATCCAGGGTCAGCCAGTGTGTGAAATTCTTGATCAGTGGCTTAGAAAGTGTCTCCCTGTGAGGGGTGAAGTCAGGCCCCTCCCCAGACCGAGGGAACCTCTCGTTGCGCGGTCGCATAATGAACTACGTAAGTCTGAATACGCTTCAAACCAAAATCTTTGGAAGCACGACCGCGCGCGTGTGGCTGATCGTGTTACTGTAAAGGGGGCGGGGAGGACCAGCAGAGTAGGGCTGCTTATCCTGATGGTGTTTCCGAGTGGTGGTCCTCACTCTTTTCTTCTGGAGAATGTCTTCGTAATGAACCTTTGGTTCTTCCTTACGATGAAGACCCCATACAATCTGTCCACACTGATCTCNTGTGACCAATGGTGCCATTCGTGGGCAGTCTTCGCCTGGTCCTGACGGAGTTTCACTGAACAATTGGTTTACAATACCTGACAAACTGAAGGCGGTCTTATTGAACATCTTCCTACTTACCAGTGACCTCCCGTCCTGGTTGTTAAAGGCAAGGACTGTGTTGATCCCTAAGAAGACCGCCCCTTCTGATACGGGTGACTTACGTCCCATTACCATCACGTCGGTGATAAGCCGCCACTTCAATAAGATCATTAGTCGGAGACTTCAGGCAGCTTTGCCCATTTCTCCTGAGCAAAGAGCCTTCTTGAAACAGGATGGGTTAGCTGAGAATTTGTTATTGTTGTCCGAGGTGATGGCTGACGCTTCTGAGCGGTTCCGGCCGCTGTATATGGCCGTGTTAGACGTCCGCAAGGCGTATGATACTGTGCAACAGTTGCCCCTGATCAATGTCTTAAGAGCTAGAGGCACACCATATGCAGTGGTCCGGTATATCTGGAGCTTGTACTCCCAGGCCACAACTACACTTCAGTAGCCAGATGAGGTCACCCCTGATATACCCGTCCATCAGGGTGTTCGTCACGGTGACCCCTTGTCCTGTTTTTTGTTAACTTAATTGTGGATGTGGCTCTTCGTGGCTTGGTAGGTACTGTTGGCTATACTGTTGGGGATCATCAGATATCGAGGCTAGCATTTGCAGATGACATGATTTTTCTCGCCCACACACGTGAGGGCCTTCAGATAAATTTTGCTCAGTTTGAGGAATCTCTGGCGAATTTCAGCCTTGAACTCTCTCCGTCTAAATCCCACTCATTAGCGATGGTTCTGATGGGTAAAACTCGCAAGGCAAAAATTCTAACTGAGCCTCTCTTTAGGGTCGGTGGTGTGGATCTGGCGCCTCTGGGAGTGGAGGAGGTCTGGAAGTATCTGGGCATCTCCTTCACTTCCAGGGGGGTCAGGTCTTTCAAGGCTGGCCTTGAGAAGCCTTTGAGACGGCTTACCCCAGCTCCTTTAAAACCTTATCAGAGGATGGAGATCCTGCGAGTCTTCTTACTACCTTCCTTTATCTACAAACTCTCCGCAATAGGCCTGCGTGTCATGGTTGGTTGGTGGACTCTCTGGGAGAATTTATGTCCTTCTCCTATCTTCAAGAAGTAAGGGATGTCTATCTTCCTGTTACTGGCTTCCCCTGATCACCTCTCCTACCGGCTGGCACCTGCTCGGCCTTGGACCTCTATTACCATTCTCAGTGGTTATTATCATCAACCTATCCCTTTCCGGCAAATGTAAGGCTTATTTTTCGTCATCCTTCATCTATTGAGTGATACCAATTGGCAAAAATACCTAAAAATAGAAAAAAAAGCGGAACAAGTGAAAATAGCTCGGCACCAAGTCTTTACTGTACAGTGGGTGGTCAATCTGTTCCCATCNCCTGATCACCTCTCCTACCGGCTGGCACCTGCTCGGCCTTGGACCTCTATTACCATTCTCAGTGGTTATTATCATTAACCTATCCCTTTCCGGCAAATGTAAGGCTTATTTTTCGTCATCCTTCATCTATTGAGTGATACCAATTGGCAAAAATACCTAAAAATAGAAAAAAAAAGCGGAACAAGTGAAAATAGCTCGGCACCAAGTCTTTACTGTACAGTGGGTGGTCAATCTGTTCCCATCCAAAATATCTGATCATATTTTGGGTGTGAATGGTAGAATGGGGTCTGCAATTGTCATGCAGCAACAAAACTCCAGGCGTCAGAAGGCCATGTCGCTTATTTCATATTGCACATAGAAGTTTAGTCAGGGTAACGCAGTAAGCGGCTGCATTGATTGTTGTCCCTTGCTGCATAAACTCGACTAACACGACTCCATGTCTACCCCAATACACGGTTGCCATAACCTTGTGTGTTGTGATTGTCCGCTTGGCCTTGACTTTGACTGGTGATGTCGGGTGACGCCATTCCATTGACTGACGTTTAGACTCTGGGGCCATGTGAGAAACCCACGTCTCGTCCCCTGTGACAATCTTCTCTAAAAATTGATCACTTTCCTTATGATATCGGTCCAAAACATAAAGAGCACAATCCATTATTTTCATATGGTGTTCCTCAGTAATCAGTCTGGGAACCCAACGTGCGCACAATTAGTGAAATTGCAAATTTTCAGAGACAATTTTGTGCAAATTGTTCAACCCACAATCCGAAATTTCAATGCTAAAGTTGAAATTGTGAATCACCGGTCTTCACGCATCTTTTCGTCCACGGATTTGACCAAATCTTCTGTTATCACTGATGGTCGGCCTGATCGCGGTTCATCATGGACATTTTCCCGTCCGTCCTTGAAAGCTCTCACCCACTTACGCACTTTGCTGTCACTCATCGCATTGGGGCCATACACTTGACTTATCTGTCGATGAACTTCCGCTGCTGAAACGTTCCTTGCTGTCAAAAACCGAATCACTGACCGTATTTCACAGTCGGCGGGCTGATAAATTGTTTTAAACATTTTGAACTGACACTGTAATGCAACACACTTCAACAATACCAATGAAAATGACGTCGTTTGACGAGAAAGGCATGCCGGGAGTCGGTGCGCATGCGCGTTACAATGTTCGCGCGACATTCGATTAGCTACGGCGATTCGGACCTTACTTTCCGAATAACCCTCGTATATACACGCACTCCAACACACTCCTGTCTTGCCGCTGTCCAGCTTGTCTGCCGTTCAGTATTGGCCGTCGCGCCATCTAAAGTACATTCACGATTACTTACAACTCTCCGTAAGCCTTGCTTAAGTTCTACTTCAAAGATATTCCTCTACCTCCGAACAACGAAGCTTAACCGAGTCAAGGTTACTTCTACTTCAGGTTGGGAAGATCAATGTTACAAGTTTGGCAACCAAAAATTTTCGCCACTAGGTGAACGCTAGTGTCGTATGTGTACCCGTGTTTTTTAAATATTTTCTACGTTAAAAACAGGATAATTTCAATAATCACAAATAAAATATAAAATAACTTCGTAACTACGTAAAATCTTTCTCTTTTATTATTCAAGTAGCTTACAATTTTATTAATAACAGCAACCTTTTGGAACACTGAGCACCTATAGGCGGAAATTTTCCCTATGCCGAACTATCTCATAAGAAATATCGTTTTGTTCCTAACCTGATTGGATTAAACCTTTACCGAGTCTAGAATATTACACCAAAGGGACAACGCAATGCTTTCGTGCGCACTCAGAGTGATAATATTTTGCTTAAGAACTATTTCTTACTAGGCATTACCAACACACCTATTGTCTTGCTGTTATAATTCATAATGAATATAAACAAAAAATTAAAATGGATAAATATAATATAAGTAAAAGTTTAATTTAAAAAAAAAGTACTTTTATATTAACACGAGTATAAAACGGTTGCCATACATGGCATATTTTCAGCAAACAACAAAACACGTCAAACGTGGGGTGATTTCTCAAAGGTTATATTCAAAAAGTGTGAAGAAACCTAGACTATACACAAATGTACTGCTGAACCGAGTGACATATTTTCTCTGTGAGCTCCCAGCGATCGTGCGTCAAAATCTCGCTGGTATTCAGCGCGCCTTCAAGTAATAAGACGTATACCATATTGTACTGTTATTAGTTCAGGTTTTACTAAGCTGTGTTACAGAGCATAATAGGTTTATATACGCTGTATTTTTTTTCGGTACTGTTAAAAGAAAAAGTTTTAAAGACGCAAATGCAAAAAAATATATTTTTTTTTTCTACGACTAGAATTTTTTTTGTATGTTTATAACATTACACATAATAATCTTCTATATAAACTTAAATTTTTGACAAGTGAGAATAAATAGTTTGAACTCTCGAAATTAACTGTGACAAATAAAATGAGAAATATTATAAAATTATAACATATTTACGGGGAAAATAACATTATTAGCAAGCTCACCCTTGCGATACAACCTCAAGGGTTTTTTCCGCACGACCACTTTGCCTTACAAACCTAGATTTTTTTTGTTGATAACATGTAGGTGTGTAGTATCTTAGGCAAGGAGAAAATGTCACGTCTTGGGAAAAATTTATGTTAGTGATTTAGAGAATTACAGCTCCTCAGAATGATATTCAAAGTCTGCAGGACGATTGCACATTTGCATAGCTGCAGTTTTGCAACTGCAGAACATAATTTTTTATGAATGTTTGTGTTAGGAAGACAGTTATTGATATCAATTGCCTACGAAATATTGCAGTCTGTTCGGTTGGTTACAGCAATTATTGGGAAGAGTAATTACTGTACACATAATGCACGATCACATTAGCATATATTTCGTAGGAAAGTAAGCTACAAAGCACTGACAAAAACTTTATTAAGTGACATTCCTCCCCACTGGCCAAAAACAAAATGACTGTTATTTAATAACACTTGTTTGTAAACACGTTCTCTTATTTCAAGGGAAATTCATATAACAGAATGTAATTATTTGTAACTTTAAATTTGTGTTTTTATTTGATTCCTGGTTGGTAAAAACGTTTTTCTAGGCTTATTACGAAAACAGCCTTTTGCAACATTACAAATAAGAAGTTTTACAATATAAATTATATTTCACGGTGTATACAATGAAAATGCCAAATAAGATTGACATCAACCTGAAACAAAACAAAACATAGTGATTTAGATTTTAAATAGCCTACAAATCGTTATAATTTGTCTTGTTGCGAGTACTGTCGATTGTCACTTTTTTAGGACAGTTAGTCATAGTACATAATTTTACTAAACAGGAAGGCAAAGGTTTGGTACTTTGCGAAAGTTTTCGTAAGATAAAGACTTCCTTCATGTATAGATATACGTTATCCTTTCAAAACGTAAATAACTGTTACCGAGTGTCTTGTCCAGGGACAACGGCTCAATTTTGGTTTAACCGTAAGTAATGGTTGAGGGGAGGAGGGAGGTAACATCTTGTAGAGAATTTGGTTCCTCTTTAGAGCTAAAAAATGCGCCACACCCCAAAATTTCGTTTTGAAATCAATTTAAGCTGAATTTACAAGCGCGCACGCAAACGTTTCTTCATGTTCACATATTTTGACATAAAATACTTACAATAGTAAAACATTAAAAAAAAAAAAAAACGGTACACCTGACTATTATCGTGTAGGGCCAACCCGAGCACGCAGAAGTGCCGCAAGACGACGTGGCATGGACTCGGCTGATGTCTGAAGGTATGCAGGAGGCAATTCACAAAATGAATCCTGCAGGGAAGTCCACAAATTCAATCTGCGCCAATTTGAGAAAGGGTTGCACGTCTGTCACGTTTAACGATTCTCGTCAGTCGTCGTATGTCCCGTTCTTTCGCGATCTTTTTCCGGCCGCAGCGATGTCGAAGATGTGATGTTTTACCGGATTCCCGATATTCGCGGTACACTCGTCAAATGGTCGTACGCGAAAATTCAAATGTTATCGCTACCTCGGAGATGCTATGTCCCATCTCTCGTGTGCCGACTATGACACCGCGTTCAAACCCACTTAGAACTTGATAACCTGCCACAGTAGCAGCAGTAACCGATCTAGCTGCCGACCGCATCGCATTACTCTTATTGGTTCCATACCTCTGTTATTTGCATACGCACGCCTATACCAGTTTTTTTTGGCTCTTCGGTGTAAATTTTTGGTAACTCCACGTAGATTATTGCTTTCGCTATTGCTATTGCTTTTTATTTGTTTCACTCCCTCGTGAAGTCTTTGACACCTGCTAGTGCCTAGTGAGAGACGTGGGTGGAACACCCCCTCCCCCGGTAATCTCTTCTTTGCTGATCTTTCCGACACCCGCAGTCTTGTATAAGCTCTTTCGTCTATGTTGAGAAGTTCTTGGCTCGTAAGGTCGTAAGAGACAGCCAACGCAGGCTGGCTGTGTATCCTGGAACTGACCGCACCGCAGCAGATATCCGCCTTATAGCTTCCTTCCTGGAACCCTTGAGTTGAGATCCTATCTAGCTCCTGCAACCATCGGGGAGTTTCCGAGAACAATACAACCCCCTCCTAAGAAAGCTATATTGGTTAAGGTCAAGGTGGAGTCATTGATATCTTTGCTCGTAAAAGCGCCTAGATAACGTAATTAGTGCTCCCTCTTCTTTATTACTTCTGTTCACACGTCGTGTCATAAAACCCAACTGTCCGCTGCTACATTAAATATAACTTTAAAGTAAGGCAGAAAAAGGCGAAGAGATGCAACCGATCGCATAGTCTGTTTCACGAACGATTGCAAGACGAGAGAAATGGCGAATATTCGGGAAGTGTCGCTAAATCATTTTCTTACATGAAGGCTGGAAAAGTTTACATTTGTTGGTATCCTACTAGTTGTACTCGTTCGTGAGGCAGACTGTACCCTTGGTAATTACTGCAGTGTCATTTTCAGTAGTGTAGCATGGTTGCCGTTGTCCGTTACAACTGGCGAACACTGGAGTAAATTATGATTAGTTGGTGTTCATCACCAGTAACTGCTGGCAAACACTGGAATAAATGATGGTTTGTCGGTGTTCATCACCAGTAACTGCTGGCAAACACTGGAATAAATTATGATTTGTCGGTGTTCATCGCCAGTAACGGAACTGTCTATAGGAATAATAAAATATTTTTTGTCTTCAGTAAGCTGGTACTTTCAGAATACTCGGCAGTGAGGCTTGTTTTAGTTAAGGTACCCGCCTACCTGGCGCTTGAACTGCGTTCCAGTTACAGGGTGTTAGTAATTCACGTTTTCCTGCGAAACTATTAAACATGCGTGCAATGTGCTGATCTACAAAAAAAAACACACACTTCAGACGAGGGCTGTTGAGTGCTTTCAAAACCCCACGTACATTAGAAAAACAGTTTCAGAGCACTCCTAATGGTTAAGAACGGCTTTTCAAAGCGTGCATCTCAGCATACGCGTCAGATACATACAAAACTACTCAAGGGCATTGCATTGAAATCTTCCTACACACTTCCCACGAATCAAATAATAGGGTCACCGCTGAAAGTCCCATAGGTAGACGCAATGCGACGAGAACACTGCACGCCAGTTCAGAGCCTTGCGCTCAGTGGCGATGTTGCACTTGATATGCGTGGCAGTATCGCCCTTATCGCTCCCGCGCTGTCAGGTCTCAAATCAACAGTCGCATTTTTATCGCTCTTGAACAAAAAAGGTTCTAACTAAATGTAATAACATAAAAAAAAAATTACGGAAATTAAAATTCCGTATCATGTTCTTAATAACTGGTTAACATTGCATTTTTAATATTTTTCTAAAAAATAATTATTTGTTGAAAATTAAAATTAAAACAATAAATGTTATAAATAAAAGTCTCAGTCAGCTTTAATGAGGAAAAAATAGTTGGTTTCAATTTAATTCTGGAATTCGCCTCTATCTTGAATTATTATTTTCTTATACACGCAGTTCCCCCATTCGGCATTAGTGTGGAAACAGTAGGCTATTTTACGAAATGCTATATATAGTCATTCGTCGTAACTTGATATTAAAGTGCTAAGAGGAAGTTAATAAACCGATGCCAGGAACAAAACAAATAATATTTTGCCAGGTTACTACACACGTGTGTGTGTGTATGAGCTGAAGTTGTGTGGCGTATCACAAATATAAGTTCTCAAAAAAGTTATTTTTGATGAACTTCTTGAGATTTCGTAGTTCGTCTTCTTTGTCATAAACTACATAATAAATTCGTATCTATCTCTATTTCGTGTAGTTTTACTTCAGTCAGGTTTCCAATCTGATGACGCATTTCGAAAGAAAGGAATGTGTTCAAGTATCTTAATTTCACATCTTTTGTTCTTCCTTAACAAGTTGTTGAAGAAGTAATCGAATCATATATCCTGGAAACGACATCGTTGAAATACTAACCGTGTAGAATAAATCATTAAAAAAAATTGCGTTATTCAGTAATAAAATCTTTTAATTTTTGGTTACGAGTAGTAAGGCTTACCCATACAATAAATAATATTTGCCAATAATATTCAAGAAAACCACAGTGACCAACAGACTAAACACCAATTTAAAAATTAAAAAGAACAATTTTTTTCGGGTCAGTTGCAATATTTTGGCATGTTTGGGTCAATATTTGCAGATTTTAAATAATGTGCAGATTTCAACATGGCTACTTTTGCCAAATTCATATACCTTTTAGGTTCGGTTGTCGTAAATTAAGACGTTTTGGAAAATTTTACTGCTAATTTACTTATAAGTTCAAATTATATTTATATTAATATTTGTAAAGTAAACATAAATGACGCCATAAAAGAAAACATTCAAAATTCTTAATAAATGTGATGGTTTATAAGCATCTCACTGATGAAGTCGTGTGCAGCATTAAACAGTTATCGTTTGTGCCATAAAGAAGTTTAAGTGGGAGAAAGAACGGTACACATCGAGAAAATAATTTAATTATTTCACGGGAAAAGAAAAGAGGGGGAGAGAGAGAGAGATAGTAAAAATACCGAACAGAGCTACACCGAAAGTTGAAAGAGTTATTTTATGACATGTTCTGCGTCTGCCTGGAAACGTAGCACAACAAAATTAGGACGATGTCGAGTTCGTGATATGAGAAACGAATACGATACCATTAAATGTAAACTTAGTCGAGCCTTCATGTGAGAGAGTAATTTAGCAACACTTACCGAATATTCGCCATTTCTCGCGTATTGTGTTAAAGCTCCAAGAACCGTTCCCGTAACAGCACCTCAGGGAAAATAAATGAGCCAAGAGACTTAGCGAGACTTAATGTACCATGAAAAATGAACGCTGAAGTCAAATATTAATGTACATACTAATCCGTGATCTACAGGCAATATTCTTTAATCCAGACAACTTCGCTTTTCACTAGAGTGCTCACAAATATTTTACTCCAAACTTTGCACAAAACGCTATTACAGACACCGTAAAAATCTTGTCTCACCTAACTCAGTTCTTGCTCTTGTTAAATAAGTTATTAATCAGTTAAAGTATCGTCACAACATTATGGTTATGAAGTTGTTGGCACATAAGAAAAAAAACTGGTGTCATCAGTCCTTCAGTGTCACGGACATAACAGTGAGTAATATTGAAGAAAAACCACCATATCTTTGTATGGGCTAAATAATTATACCATTGAGTATGACAGTACAATCAAGTGAAACATTTGTGGAATAAAAATTACTGGTATATAAGTACATCTAATTTTCAATTCAGGTCACTGAAAAACCTGTATAAATTTAGTTAATCCGCACAACTCATTGGTAAAGCAATGAAATCGAGTTACCGAGGTAAACATTCGGAGAATGCAGATAACAGTGAGGACTGTTGCATTCAGATTTCGCTGACTATAGATTTTATTTATCCCGCGAATGAACCCCGTTGAACCACAGTTCTTCACCATAAAATAAGAGTGTGTGAAACATATTGTATCTCATTTTAAGAATAATTAACAGGTTATAGAGAAATCATGATGCACAGTAATTTTATCCTGGTCGAAATAGGTGCAAATCGGGCCGTGTAGTAGCACCTACGTATTTAAAATATAACGACCAATGAGTAATTCGTCATAATGTTTGACGTAGTTTATTTTGACATCGTTTTAACTACGGTGTACTTTAGGACAGTTTTTTTAGTGTATGGAAATAACAGGNACATTTTTCAAACAAAAAGTTGAAATAGAAGTCATGTTATTATAATGCTCAAACGAGCTAAGAGTTCGCTATTCGATCTTTAGTATTTGGCCTTATTTCCACGAACAGGGGTTTAAGAGGTGTCGTATATTATGAAAGTTAATTTGTCAAATAATTACAACGTGCATAAATTCATAAATGTTTCAGTAGATGCTCCCGAGAAGAAAAATTCAACTTGCTGAAAATTCGTTTAGTTATCAATGACAACATTGCGAAAATTTTTAGAATAAGGGAAAATGCAATTGTCATATCTTTCAGACTAAGCGCTTTTGGGACAGAAATGTGTTGGTGTCTTATGCCCTGGAAGTTTATATTTGCATCTTCTTCGGTTTTGATGTGCGTAGTGACCGATAAGACATTTACTCTAGGTTTCCTGTGTTTATTTTTGCAAAACGGCTGTCTTTTCAGATTGAAATTTTGCAAGTTTTCTTTCCTGTGTATGTACGGAATTGCAACGGCGAAAGTCTTGTTTCGCCTTATGAAATGGATTTTGAATAGCAAAAAACCTACGTACATTTAGAGATCGGTTGTTAATATACGGTTGACTGATCAACGTTTTTAAAGAACAGAGGTGATGTTTTTCCCGAGCTTATTAGGAACGTAACTTAGCTACTTGATTTGCCAGAATCCGTGTACATTATAGTTATCTCAATGAAAATAGTGTTAGTATATATTAACTCAATATTGACTAAAACCAATTTTTAGTTTAAAATAACTTTTTTTAATTAGGTTGTACCTCACATTATAATTTTAATCGTACACATTACATGTAAAGAGAGCATGGAACATAAATGAACACGAAACACGTAGTTAAAAAAATACAGGCTCATTGGAAACGAATTTAGGAAAAATAAGAAACGGCAATCATAGGTACTATTTTCCGCTAAATTCCCTTTCACACAATAAAATATTCTTCAAATTACCTTCAATTTTTATTGAATTCAACTAGCGAACCGGCCTGGCTTCGCCCAAGTACAATCGAGTTTTACAGTGATACACTAATAAGTAAATTAAGAAAAGACAATTAATTTATGTGAAAACAGAATTATAAATTTATACCATGTTGGCCTAGATTTTTAACTGATCACGGCAACCCAAAAGGAAGGAAATATTTTTTACCCAATAGCCAAGAAGTAGGGTATTGTTTTTGGAGTGTATCTGTGGAACCATCGCGTAGTTATACATTTCCGCTTTCCAGCGTCGATGTATGAAAATAGAAACGTGAGTTTCATCAAGTTGTAGTTTTAGAAATAATATCTAGGTACTACTTTTTGCGCTTGGTTGAGGGATCTTAATCCATCATCAAAGTTAAATAACGTTCCCAGCGGTACACATTTGGATGGGTGACCGTTTAGTGGCATAACTTCTGAGCGCTTCCGGGCTTCAGAGAGCACGATAAATATTTGGCCCCGGTTGTTATCGATTGATAGCAGTCGTTAATACATTTCAGATGTCCTTGGGCGGCCTGATAAACTGACATCAAAATAAAAAAATATTTCGGTCACGTTCCCAGCCGTTGCAGAATTACGTTTTGTTGTTATTCCACAGGACCCGTACAACTTTACGTGATAAAAAGTATCCTATGTCCTATTCCAAGACATAAAGTACCTCCACACCAAATTTCATCAAAGACCGTTCTGCCGTTATGGAGCTGAGTGGTAACAAACATACACACAGACTTTCGCATTTATAATATTAGTAGGATTCATTGAATTCTATATGACGTCATAGGAACGTCATAATCGCTACAATTTCCTCATTCAATTTCTTTAATATCTTGTTTTCCTTCAAGATTTTTGCTTTGAACATGTTCAATATTTTCTCGAATCCAAAATTTTAATCGCTTATCACAGGTTTTCTGACAGTATTAATGGAAGTAATCTAATAATAATAGAGTTGTGTGCGCACACATAAAGTTTTTACAAAATAAGAACACGTATTGTATAAAAAGAAAATATGCAATAAAACGAAGAATATTTGTTGGTGTTTAGCCAATTATTTTCGCGTCGTGCATGAGTGGTAGATACTTGCAACTATTTACTTTTGGTATCTTTTAACCTGGTTTCATGAAAACGTTTGTCATAAGTTTTCATGTATAGACTTGAAAGTTTGCTGAATTAATATCATTGAAAGGCAAATGAAGTGACTTTTTAGTTCAGTAATTTCAATTCAAGTAATGGAATTCAATAAATATTTGATCGTGTAAAAAGGCTTTAACTCTATCTGAAAATATTTAGCAGTCGTGATGTATTACTGTCAAGCTATTTCTTAGGCCATAAATTTCAACAATTTTGTGCGGTGTAAAATATCGCTCTGAAAGAGTGCATCTTTCGGTCAAAATATTTGCTCACAAAGGATACACAAACTCTTATTTAGGATCGACAGTTTCTTAATTTTTCTATATTGCCTTCCAGAAACCTATAAACTTCGATTATCGTGTTCAGAGTTAACTTATGTACCATGTCCACTTAAGTAGTCTTCCAAAATTATTTCTACGGTCTACAACTCCGCCACGTAAAATACCGAACTTTGGCGTAACCTCGCACTTGAACGCTTGCTTCGCCGCAGAAACATCTGCCGGTCTAATTGCTCGGTGACTTCCAAACGGCCAATGTTTTCACGCCGGTGTGTGCGAAACATAATTTCTGACTTCCCGTCACCAGCTCCCCATTTCACGCCACCGGTTTGCCTTTTCCCTCGTTCCTAATTTCTGCACGACTCGCAGCTGTCGCATTCAGCTCCATCAGTTTTATCGCTTTGTTCCTCCTCACTCCCTCCCGCGCCATCGTCATTTCAACACCCTTCAGCCCTTCGCTTCCACCCCCGCCCTTCCAGTTGCAATACTAATTTCACATAATCCCTGAAGCGATGGCAAGCCTCATAAAATTTCAGGACCCATTCACGTTTATATCCCAGCCTATATTTTTATGATCTTCGAAAATGAACAAAAAATATAATCTTCCGTACTGCTCTTTAAATGTCACTGCTGCTGGATGAACAAAAAAAAAATAAAACAGGTTGGGAAGGAAAGGAGACTGTCCTCGTAGTTCACGCATTACATGCATGTTCCTGTTCGTTTGGCAGGTTTTGAATTCAATGTGTTGTCCATCACTTCGTATTAAAACATTTGCCCTAATTTTGCAAACCTACTTGTCATTAAGTTCTTCAGATTAGTTGTTGAAGTGTTTTAATAAATGACATCAGATATTAAAATTTTCTGCTTTAGAAAAATAAATATTTTACTTCCTCACATCAACAAAGGGGCATAAATTTTAAAATATTATTTATTGTTCATAAAATATAAAAATATAATTCAAAACACTTTAGTTATAAGATTTTCAGAAAATGTATAATGTATGCATTAACGAAGTACACTTTTAAAATATACCGCATTAACTTTCATTGGGTCGGTGTATTATAAAATTTTTGTGCACATTGCATATCGTTATTACACTGTTTACAAATCACATCGTTTAAAGAAAAGCAAAGAGAAAATATGAAAGCTAATTTTAATCCAAATGTTTATTTTAAGAGGGTAGATTGTTTTGGCCGCCCATATTATACAAACATGTGCAGAATCTTACTTACTTCATTTTTACATTTATTAAGCATCCGAAAATATTAGGGAGTTTGGTTTCACGTTAACTAAGTATTTCAAGGTGGGGGAAAAAAAAATTCGGGGAAAATTCACTACAGTTGATTTCATGGACGAAAAGCATTAGACTCAGTTCATATAATGTCCACAGACAGAGAAGTGTGCGTGATTAAACCATATTAAATTTCAGAACTACCGAACTTGTCAACATCACTACATTACAGAGACTTCTGAACCTATCCGAAGTTCTGTATTGCGTTCGCTCTTTTGACATTTATTTTGATTCAACTGATTCAAATTCAATCCAATACCTACTACAAAAATGCATTCGCTTGACAGGAATTTTTTTGTCACACTAAATATTTCCCCACGTAATACTTCTAAAGTAAAGTTACTTACCTTACGTCGAATGGAGGAGTTACTATCAGCGCGAAAGAAGAAACACGGATCATCTGGGAGATTTTAGTGGTGTTGCGTGTTGCAGATGTTCGGGTTTGTGGCTTGTTACGAGTTGTAACATTTGTAGTACTTTCTAGCTTACTTTCATTGGGAAAATTTCCAATAATCTTTAATTATTTCCTTTGAAAGGAAGTGTTAGAGATCACTTTCCTCTTTGTGCCTTTGAGTGGGCATGAGTGTGCGTGTGTGTGTGCGCGCGTATTGTATTAATTTTTGAGCCCTTGAAATGAATTCCATAAAATGGTTTATGTTTCTTATGTTTAGTGCACACGCCCGACATTTACAGTTTTTATTTACGGTAACATAGTTTAAAATTATGGCTATACCAACTTTTAGGGTAATCGTACAATGCCAAAAAACCGTAATAAAATCAATAAACTCTTTATAAAAAATATGTTTTTTTAGAAACTGATTATTGGTGTAATGTTAATATGGAAATGTTTAAAGTGAGTAAAGAAGATGCAATGAGATGTGAGGTGTAAATACAGTGTGACAGAGCAACACTACAAAACTCAATTACTATAGACAGAAATAGCACTAAGAGAATATCC
Organism: Clitarchus hookeri; assembly: GCA_002778355.1. Classification (NCBI taxonomy): domain Eukaryota; kingdom Metazoa; phylum Arthropoda; class Insecta; order Phasmatodea; family Phasmatidae; genus Clitarchus; species Clitarchus hookeri. The sequence continues at coordinate 30,441 of NQII01001697.1, forward strand.
GCTTTGCACTGGAAGCATGAAACAGCAGAGACGTTTCAGGAAAAGTGTAAAATTTCATTAATGTTCTTGTCACCAATACTTGCAAATGATAACTAGCGATTATTTTTGACATATTATGTGGACTTAGTTTTCCAACAAAATTTAATTAGTGGCCTCGGCAACTCTAGTATCTCTCGTGGATGGTAACCTTCATTAATTCCAAGCCTGGCAATTAAAAAATTGAACTTTTAAATTAAATAATAATGGAAAGTGTCTTTCTTCCAGACTAGTTAAGGGTGTCGCAGATAAACAATGCCAGGATGTAGGTTGCTAAACTATTAGGGGTCATTTCAGTTTGAGTTTCGTCTCTGCTTCATTAAAATAACTCGATTACTTGGCTGAATAAAATTTAGTTGAAAGAAATCTGGAAGGTCTTGAAGGTCTACTAGATCTGGTCGTAGGTAGGAGCGATCCACTGGATGCTGTAGGGTATCTTCTTGCGGTCTTCTAGTGGAATTACAGTACCGGCACTTAAATACACACCGCGGTAGTTCGACTCACTGAGCCTGTAAAAATAACGCGGGCGGCCACCGATACAGGCCTGCGTCTCGCTGTTTTGGCTCACGCGTCTTCGTCTTCATCGATGCGGCCTGTTTACAGGTGCGAACTCGGGACATTACCGTCAAATCAAATTAAAATTTCTCCAGGCTAAACGCACGCGGGTCAGCGTCCTGCAGTCGGAAACCAAAATGGCTAAAATCTCATTCAATATGCTCAGTTAAAAACGCCTTCGAAAGTCAACCAATCACGAGAGTGGTAGAGGGAAAAATTTAATTACTCATCACGCCCTTAGTTGCCATCGCAACGGACCAGTAACTGCTCAGAAACTAGGGCCTTCTTAATGAATTGTAAATAGAGCAAACTAGAAAAACCTATAAACATGTCAAAACACAAAAAAAAATCAGAAAATTACCTCAGCAGAAAATGGACATACTTAATAACATAATTTCTGTGCCAAGTAAAATTAACACATACGAAATAAAATTAAGTCTTAAAATTACATATGTAAATAAGCAAATAATTAAGATTCTACAAATGGAACATATTCACGTTATATTGAATGTCATATAACAATTTTATGACATTACGCATGGATACGTAAGCTGCAAAAAAATAGACCAATCAAATAAAAATATTTGAAGTTTATGCTAAATGTTTCAAACAATAAAAAAAAAAATTAAAGTGACAAACGGTCCAATCTATCGAATATTTTCAAGCAGAATAACGTGAAGCTTACCATAGCGCTGAAAATAAAAATACTTTTCACTTAGACATTTTAGTGAATTGAAAGGAATAGAATATTTTGAGTCAGTTAAGATTTGTTAATAAAGAGACAAAAATTATGTAAACTATTGTACTTTTATTTGAAATGGGAAATATGTTACACGTTTTCACAACAATTCGTAAACATCAACGACAGATTTTTTTTTTAATTTTCTGTAAATATAAAAAACATTTGTGCTTGAGTCTTATGAATGACATACAAATTAAAATTCTCTAATTAATTTTTACTTGTCCATCAGTTGTACCGACATTCAGTGTTCATAAATGGTTATATAATGACAAGGTGGGACGGGAAAATTCGTCTTATCCATTTGAGAACAAACTAGGCTTTGAATGCACGTACGCAATAATATCATAATTTACTGTACACGATATAGACGTATATGGGTCATTAACAAACTTGCCTGGAAACAATATCCGATATACATGTTACCTGTTGTACGTTGAATTAGTTACAGTATTGCCAGATCAAATAAGGACAAATTCCCCTTAGATTGGCAAAAGTTTCTCGTTTTCTTCCAAATTTCCCGTTTTCTTGAAACTGGAATAAAAATACTATGCATGTAGGGATTTTGTTCGTTTGTCTATGCTATATCATGCCAAAAAATTTGCAATTTAAATGTACATTTTTTTTTTACTCGTCAAATTTAGAAATCTCTCTCTCCAATTACAGCAGTAAGCTCTTATCAAACACTTGGTGACGTCATTTACAAAGTTACTTGCCCAATGATGTCACCGGTACGTTGCTCTGTTTATCTCTGAATTCACAAATACAGGAAACAGAGGCAAAAGATTACAATTGTAAGTATCGAAATTAATACTTTTACAAAACGCTGGAGGGACGTATCCCAACTATACTTGATTTTTAATTTATTCACACGACCGTTATTTACAATATTAAACTATATATAGGCTGTTAACGATTGAGTGAACACTTTTTAAACCAACCTTCGAAACAATGTCACTGTCCTTACCTGCATATATTTTAAGAGACATACTCTTTGGCGCAATCAGTAAAGTCAGTAATGACTGAGGGAAAGTAGTTCCATGTTTTCACGTTAAGAAACATTTGTGATTACTGAAATTATTTCTTTTTTTTAGTGGCTTTAAGTGCACATAAATGTAAGAATAAGCAAATTTGTAAACTATTTACTTTTATAATAATCTTAGAGTTTCACTTGATCGACGCATGAATAAAGTGCTCAGGCCCACGAAAATGTTAATTTTACATAAGCTACAAGAATACGCAATGTACATATAAGTAGTTCTTAAGTATGGTTGTCAAAAGTGCTCAGTTAACTGTGAACATACTGTATCACAAATATTACTTTTGTTATTCTCAGTTTTAGCAATATTTATTGACTACATACATTCTAATTAAAATCCTTCTCATATCTCTTAATTGTAACTTAATTCACACTCATTATGTGCACATGTTCAGTCTGTCTATTACTATCATTCAAAATGTCTTACACTGACGCATCCAGTTCAGTAGTCCCGCCCGCCAGTCTCTCTCTCTCTCTCTCTTCACTGTACCGATGCTCGCAGTTCACAGACTTCAGTCTCGCTGGTCACTCTCGTCACCACTCGACGCTCTGCTGGCTCGTCGCTTCGCTGTCTTCGCGCACCTGGCGCTTAATGCCGTGCAATCCTCCGAACTCTCAAATCTACAAAACTGTCAGCTAGGACACCCATCGTGGTTGAAATTGTCTCGCTGGCCCAATCTAGAAGGTTTCCCCGCACCCAGAGTCACGCTGTTAGAGGCTAGGGCATTGACGAGAACATTATTTAAAATTTAACCGCAGAAATCCAAAACGCGGAAGATCTGGAGCGCGCGCGAGTTGAGATAGGTTTATCGCGGTGGCACGCGGCGGCTTGCCTTTGTGAATCACCGTCCGCTTCTCACATTGCGCTCGCCTGGTTTCCCTTCGCTCTCGCGAGCGAGATGCGGCAAGGGAAGCGACGAAGAGCAGCAACATGTATAAGTATGTTATAATGACTATCGAATGAAGCAAGTTTTATTTCATAGATTGGGAAACTAGATACGGAAATTAAAACACACATATACCTGTGTATACATATCTTAATGTACAGTAGATAAGGAAAAATTTACTGACTGATATATCAACGTCCAGCCTCAACAATTGGTCCTACAAACATGACATTTGGAGGAAACATTCATTTTGTAATGTAAGCAGTCACTAAGGAGAGATTTTTCTTAATTCATCCTCTAAAGGGGAGTGAAATTACGTTTCAAAATTTGCAAGGAAAAAAAATTGGCTGGACCTATTAACTCGAAACTTTGTGAAAGTCGTGTAGAAAATANTACTGACTGATATATCAACGTCCAGCCTCAACCATTGGTCCTACAAACATGACATTTGGAGGAAACATTCATTTTGTAATGTAAGCAGTCACTAAGGAGAGATTTTTCTTAATTCATCCTCTAAAGGGGAGTGAAATGACGTTTCAAAATTTGCAAGGAAAAAAAATTGGCTGGACCTATTAACTCGAAACTTTGTGAAAGTCGTGTAGAAAATAAATAATTTAGTACATGTTTTACAGTGTCTTAAAAATAAACCCATAGTAAAACCGTTCTTTTAACTAGATTCTCGTAAACATATTCTAAGACATACATAATAAACTTAGAAAGCCATAAGCTATTATTTAAAAACTTACTTATACCTAACAATATCATCATAGAAATATCGACATTTATCACTATTGAATATATTGTCACTAGATGGTGCTACGTACATATTAATTCGCGTTACCGTTTAGTGTATGTTTACTTCACCGAGCCATTGTGACCCCAAAAACGACGAATCAACGCTCATCTGTGGCATATTGCTGAAATCGTTCCAAGGAGAAGAAATGGTATGTATAGAATTCAGTAGACACGTTCGTAAATACAGACGAAGCAGTTCACTATCCAGTGGAATTTTTGAAACCTCTAAATCCACCGGCCATCCCATACCATAGGGTTATATTGTATATGGGCACACNTTATTTAAAAACTTACTTATACCTAACAATATCATCATAGAAATATCGACATTTATCACTATTGAATATATTGTCGCTAGATGGTGCTACGTACATATTAAATCGCGCTACCGTTTAGTGTATGTTTACTTCACCGAGCCATTGTGACCCCAAAAACGACGAATCAACGCTCATCTGTGGCATATTGCTGAAATCGTTCCAAGGATAAGAAATGGTATGTATAGAATTCAGTAGACACGTTGGTAAATACAGACGAAGCAGTTCATTATCCAGTGGAATTTTTGAAACCTCTAAATCCACCGGCCATCCCATACCATAGGGTTATATTGTATATGGGCACACCTGTTATGTTGCTCAGAAACTTGAAGCCACCTAAACTCTGTAATATCTCTAGGTTGCAAGACAAAGCCCTACATCTCAATGCAGTCGAGGCCACTATTATAACTGGATCGACTCAGGCAGCCTGGTTGTTTTGGTGCCACCCTTTGAAAAAAACATTGTTTACAAAGAAGTATTGTATAAAACCTAACTTACATGTTGATGCTACCGATTACAATAATATCAATCTGAACTTAACAGCCTCAATTCTCTTACTTCTTGACTTGCATCTCATTCCACTTTCTGTTTTAAATATTGTTACAAGACACCTGAGGGGCGTATCTGAGTTCGTGAGGGATAAATGTGTTAATAAAAATTAAATTACTAAATTGGTTTTAATTTATTTATACAGCTATTATTTACAGCATTTATCTATCTATCTTGATTATTATTATTATTTTGATTTCTCAATTGACACAGTTTTTAATGTCTCTCTCAACTCTAATCAAAGTCCTTTTCAATGTCTCTGCTTGGGTATAGTCAATTATCTCGCAATCATCATTAACACATGTTCAGTCCATCTGTCGCCATCATTTAAAATGTCTTCAACTCACGCATTTAGTCAAATAGTCCAGCCTTCCAGTCGCNCTGGATCGACTCAGGCAGCCTGGTTGTTTTGGTGCCACCCTTTGAAAAAAACATTGTTTACAAAGAAGTATTGTATAAAGCCTAACTTACATGTTGATGCTACCGATTACAATAATATCAATCTGAACTTAACAGCCTCAATTCTCTTATTTCTTGACTTGCATCTCATTCCACTTTCTGTTTTAAATATTGTTACAAGACACCTGAGGGGCGTATCTGAGTTCGTGAGGGATAAATGTGTTAATAAAAATTAAATTACTAAATTGGTTTTAATTTATTTATACAGCTATTATTTACAGCATTTATCTATCTATCTTGATTATTATTATTATTTTGATTTCTCAATTGACACAGTTTTTAATGTCTCTCTCAACTCTAATCAAAGTCCTTTTCAATGTCTCTGCTTGGTTATAGTCAATTATCTCGCAATCATCATTAACACATTTTCAGTCCATCTGTCGCCATCATTTAAAATGTCTTCAACTCACGCATTTAGTCAAATAGTCCAGCCTTCCAGTCGCNTTCAGTCCATCTGTCGCCATCATTTAAAATGTCTTCAACTCACGCATTTAGTCAAATAGTCCAGCCTTCCAGTCGCACTCTTCACTGCACCGATGCTCGCAGTCACAGATTTTCCTCCCGCTGGTCGCTTTCGGCGCCACTCGTTGCTCTTCTCGCTCGTCGTCTTTTGCTAAAGGTCGCACAATCACCCAGACTCCAGACTCTCATCAACTTCCGACTCGGAGGCGCGACGCCGTGTTGTAGTATCTGCAGCCAAGATCTGGAATATTCCTCGCACCCCGAGCCGCGCTGAGAGGGGCAAAACCAGATTATTCTTCGGATAAAAGCAGAAATTCAATATGCTGAATGTCAGGAGCGTGCGAGCCGCAAAAGGCTTATCATGGCGCCAGGTAGAAGACTGCGTGGCGGCACTCTTTGTAATTCTAAACCACGATAGCATTATCGCTCGCCTGTCTTTCAAACACCCGTGTCAGTGACTAGCCGCCCGGTATCATATCTCTACTCTGTCCTTATCTTCCGCCCGCTAACGCGGAACCAAGCAGCGAGCGCATCGCAATATATGAACTGCTTTAAAACATACTTACAGTTAAAAAAAATATTGAAACGATAACACGAATTCCTTGCGGACAAAGTCACGGGCATGGACTATTGTGTGGGCGCGCGCGCGCGTGTGTGAATAAGCAGTAAGTTAAAAATTCCCGTTTTTCTAAATATTTCCCTTTTTACCGCGAGCAAGTAATACTTTTCCAGAAAATGGGAAATTTTCTGCCATCTGACTTTACTAATTAGTTACATATTTGGACAGCAAAAAAAAAAAAAAAACAGCCGAGACTAAGATATACAGAAGACCCTGGGGGTTAGCGCACATACCTCAGAAACAACGAGACATTTCTTTCCACAGTGATAGGTCGCCATCACTTCTATCGTTGACGGCTTCAGTTTGAACACACGTCCCGCTAGTAGATACATTTTTTGGCATGAGCTTAAGCGAACTGTGTAAAGTCTGTTTCTTCTCAGGTACTCATTTCGTCGCCACTGCATCCTTGCCTTAAACCTCGGGATTTCATCAGGCTGGCCATGAACGATAGGTATTTACCTTGATTAGTGTTAGGAGATTCGCTTGACACCATCCACATTTCATTCTCGTCGACCCTATGTCAGAAGGCAACCATGAAACGAGTCTCATTTTCAGCTACCACGTAAATAAAAGTAGCAAAATTCGCAACTATTTAATTTTTATTTTTATTATTTTAATTTGTAATGCCGCATATTTCACATGGAAATATAATAAAAGCATAACTTAAAGTTTTTAAGTCACATATATTTTAAATATTTACATTATTAACAGAATACAACCATTTGTGATAAGAACTTCAACTCATTTATTTAACAAACGCTTATGCTGTTGTGTTTTTAAATGCAAAGTCCATATCGTAAATTCGAGGCCACATATTTTATTTACAGAAGTTTTAGTAGACCTTGTGTACCGTATTATGTTTGTATTAGAAGCCGGTCCGAACTTTACTTCCATCAGATCACTGTACTTACGATTGAATTAAAACCTGAAAGCAGAAAAACAACATGACATTTCAACGACATAAATCGCAACCAGTAAACAAAATCAATATAATTTTTACATAAGAATATGTGTATATTGTATAAAATCATTTTATGCATAATTTTAAGTAACAAATTTATGAATTAAAATATTAATCCTCTTAATAAAATCTCTGCGTCTCCAATAAAATTTTTTGTATAATACTCTATTAAAATTGCACATAGATATGTACTATCCCCACATTAAGCACCATACGAATTTTTCGCCAATTTGAAAGGAAACTTTAATGATTATTATATAAGATATTAAAATACATGTAGTTGGAAATTACTCTTCGCTAAATCCAGACTCAGTTACTATGCTAGAATATTTTATTAGCGGAAAGGTCGGCTGGTAATGAAAAGAACATAAACCAATATTCGATGTCCTATAATTGCCTCCGGATAGATAGGAGAAATGGATGGCGCCGTAAGTACAGGGTTCATTATCTCCCGAGATGTGGTGGCTGCGTCGATGAAGCTTAGCCAAACAGTGGCGCCCACAGATTACCCTGGCGGCCATGTTAATTAGCGGCAGAGCAAATCATTAGCAAGCAGTGTGTAATGCGGCAGGACAGATATCCCCCAGGTGGTTCCCGCAGCGGACGCCTCCAGTAGGAGTTTCGCTTGTGTAACAACCTCCATTGTGCTCACGGAGCGCGCAAGGCCAGGGTCACAACTCAGCTGTTTAACGAGAAAACCTTAGTTTAGGACTATTGCCTGGTTGAGAATTTCTATTGGGAAATACATGTTAATGAAATTCGGTTTTTTAGGCGTTTCTGTTAAAGATAGCTATATGTACACGTATACAACGAAGAACTTTTTCGAGCAGAAAAATACGCGATTATTTGTTATCGAAATATTTTAGACTACTTTCCGAAGGAAAGAAAGGCTTATGAGATCACTTTCCTGTCTGTGTGTGAGCGTGTTTAAGGCGCCCGTCTACCTGGAACTTTTCCCCGCGTTTAGGCCGAGAAACACGGCAGCGATAATGGCGACACTGCCACGTTTAGGAAGGTTCAGTGCAGGCCCCTATATTAGTTTTGTATGTATCTGATGCGTGCATTTTGAGCTACAGCGCCTTGGAAAGGCCGTTTTTAGCGGTTTTGGAGTACTCTGAATTGATGTTTCTAACGTACGTGATATTTTGAAAGTACTTAACAGCTCTCGTCTGAAGTGTGTGTTGTTTTCGTAGATCATCACGTTGGACGCACGCTTAATAGTTTCGTTGAAAAACGTGTATTTCGAACACTCTGCAACGCAGTTTAAGCGCCAGGTAGACGGGCGCCTTAAGGCAGCTTGCGAGGACGAACGTAGGAATTTCTTCTTACGGCTCTGCGAGGACCTCGTTCAGGTCCTGGGAAGGAAATCCCATGGTCTTGAAGTCTAAGGGACGCTCCTGGCCCAGTGGTCAAATGTTGTCATTTTATGGGCGAGTCCTCGTAACGACCGTAGACATTCAAACGCTTAGTGCAGCTGACTGCCGCCAGGAAGGGCTTTTGTCGATTGTAGTTACACGCGGTGTGTATGCGGTTGGTCGTCTGCGTGTGGATCGAGGACTTGGATACACTTCCTGTTTACACACTGATGCGAGCGCCTTCTTTTTTCTGTGAGGACGTCGCTTACGGCCAATCAGAAAAGAAAGATTGAATGTATCTGTAAACACCGACTAATACAATCATCCAAAAGCGCTGACGACTATTTGTATGTTGGACGATACTATTAATTATGTAAAAAGTATGGATATTTTTGTTTCACTTAATGCCTGTGTACGATGTCATAAACGTTTTTATTACTTTTCATAATACATTTTTTTTAAAGAAAATTGGCACTGTTTTTAGACACCAACGTTCGTTTTATACATTCATTAACTCGGGTCTGAAACATAATTATTCTTGGATTGGTAAGCAAGAAATCTCATATATTAATAGAGTGACCTAGATTCTAATCAAAGTGATGAACAATGCCATGCCGCGGTAAGGTATTTCAAGGGAGTTTCTGCTCCCCAAGAGTGTTTGTGTCTTGTCGGCCTGTCAAATAAGCATTAACATAAAAAACTTACTGAATAAAAATGGTTTCAATTTCAGTAAAGAATTAAATAGCAAAAAATAAGGTTACGTTTGTAAAATAATAATTTTCTCAGAAAATTTGATTTATTTTCATAAATGTATGCAACTCTATGCTATAAAACTCTGTCATTAAAATTCTTGCAAGCTACATCACTCAAGCGTAAACACAGCTCACTGCAACATTTTTTCGAACCAGAAGTTATTTTATCTATAACTAGAAAAACAGTCTGTTTATAACACACATTCATTAACTTGCAACTATAAAGAGCAGTATTGGGCTATGTCTACATAGAAACATTCTGTGCATTATAGTAAGCCTAGCACTGAAGTACCTTACTTGCTTCTCTTCATGACGATCCGGGTTTGATTCCCGTCGGGGTAGACCCTGGATTTCTCTTTGTTTAGGTTTCAAGTTTTAGTTTATTCGTATTTAAGGAAACGTTTTATAATACGTTTATTAAATTTTTATATTTATTTTTTACTCATTTAATTAATTTTGGCTGGACTTTTTAAGTTAACTAAAATTTAAACTTCATTTAATTTTAATTAAGTTTTTTTACCCCCAGTGGGAGATTTTAGTTAAAAATAATGAAATTTATTAATTTATTATTATTTGTTTTGGCTATTTTTCTATATTTTAATGTGATTGAATTAATTTATTTTTTTGTTATAATTTAATTTACTGTCTACTGAATTTACCGGCCACTGGCCGGTGGGTTTTCTTGGGGTACTGCAGTTTCTCCCACCATTACCGCACCATATGTGCCACACGTCATCCTCGCCGGCCCTCAATACCTCAGCTGTTAAGCTCTGCCAAATTGTTCCCTGCCACTGAGGCATTTTCATTAATTACATTTTATAATATTAATGAACACGTGTGCCATAAATTACGAAAACCTAATGAAAACTCAACGCTATTCTTGCATCTATATTTTACCTATATTTATTTCTTGAGTTGCCTAAATTATTTGGAACCTGTTATTATTTGATTGTAACTATTGCCTTATTAAAGATAAGAAGCAAGGGCGATAAGTGGCATGAAGTCATAATCTGGTTAAAAAATTATTTAGGTGTTCCAATATATTTTTTGTTTTTAATTTTAGTTTGGGCTAATCATCTTGTCGGCAGTGAGGTCATTTGAAGCGCAAGTTTTACTATGAAAGGAAAAGGAATCGGCAATGGTTTGTTGAAGGGACACATCTCATAAATCAGGGTAGTCGGACCGGGATTAAAACCCAGAAATTTCTGACTGTGAGTCCAGAGATTTACCACTGTGCCAACTCGTTCGGTTTCGGTGTTCAAGATCTTAGATGTAATTTCTTTTAATTTCCCTGAGTGGGGTGGCTGTATTAATTTATAAAACGCGAGAGTACGCCATTACGGTGAGATCTATTATTAAAATCACATTTCTAAAAACGAAAAAAAAAATTAAGTTCTATTCTGCGACAGCTTTTAAAACAAAGTACGCTAAAGACACACAGAAAGCTTACATTAGTTGTAACGACAAGCTGGTGCAGTATTTAACTATCCCAAGAGGAAAATAATATTATGTGCATTTTGCAAACATATGAGCTTCGTGTCAGTATGGAATGTCATGCTATCTAGGAGCAATTTAAATCCAGCTGATAGTTACAAAGACTTCCGTATTGGGAATTTGAAGTGGAGTGCATACGAATTCGCTATACACCGCTAAAATTTTGTTGTTGACACTGTGCAATACAACACAAAACCTAAGCTGAAAGAATTGATAATGATTTCCATTCCGTGAGAACTTCAATTTTGCAGCAATGACAGCGTTACATGGTTGATAATACGTGTTTTCAAATCCTGATGCGTGATGAAGAAAATTTTGTATTAAGCAATCAAAGGAGTTTCAAAACTACGCTATTATATGATATGCATTTTGGGAGGAATTAGTATTTTCTGTTACTGTGGCGTCTAATAAATCTGTAGAGCACTTCAAACCTCACTGCAAGTAACTGGAGATACAGTGTTCTGTGTTAATTGTGCTAGGAAAACATTTTAATACCTCCGAGGACGTGCTCTGAATAATCTATGGTTGAAATAATAAGTTTTTACGAGGACTATAGCACGAAATGTATTTCACGAGCATTGGGAGTTCGGTTCTACAGTACATTCACGGTTACTTCAAACTTTTCTGAAGCCCTGCTAAAGTTTTACTTCCAGGATATTCCTCCGCCTCTCGCAAACAAAGATTAACCGAGTCTAGAAAATTACACCAATGGACTAACGCAACGCATTCGTGTGAACACAGTGTAATAATATATTGCGTATGAATTATTTATTACTAGAGTTTAAAAACACGGCTATTTTATCTTTTTTATTTGTATTAATTAAAAATGAAATATTATTTTAATAGATAAAATATAAGTAAAAGATAAAAGTAACCAAAATTAAGGTAATTTTATGTAAACACAAGTATAAAACGCTTGTAATACATAGANTAAGTAAAAGATAAAAGTAACCAAAATTAAGGTAATTTTATGTAAACACAAGTATAAAACGCTTGTAATACATAGAACAATTAGGAAACAACCAATGACATCGTACGTACATGGGGATATTTTTCAAAGGTTTGATTCTAAAGTGAGAAGAAACAGCGAATAGAGAGTAGTGTGACATTTTACGGTTGATGAGAGCCCTTCAAACTAGCTTGTTACAAGGGTTTTTCAGCTCANGAGAGCCCTTCAAACTAGCTTGTTACAAGGGTTTTTCAGCTTATTGTTAATTGCTGTATAGAAACATTTTAACTGGTCCGCTTGCCTACATGTTGAACGCGCTTCATTCAGCTTGGTTTCACAATTTGTTTTCGTAAAAAAATAAATTACGGACTAGGTCAGTTGGGTACTTTCAAGATATCGCGTATAGAGTATTATAGGAAATATTTTATTTAAACCCGTCAAAATGGCCAAAAACGGCATTTTCATGCCATTATATCTTAAAATGTTAGTACTTGACATGAATCAAGTAAACTACTCAAGGCGCCAGTACTGTACTCCATATACTCTTTTTACAATTAAATAATAGGGTCACCGCTTAAAGTTTCATAGGTATACGCTGCACGACAGAAAGCCTGCACACCAGTAAAGTACTTTGCGTATACGGCGATGACGCGCTTAATGCGCGAGGAATTTTTGGCCTTATCTATTGCAGGAAAATAACATTAAGATACACGGGCGTTTTAAATGTGATCATTTACCTTATATGCTGCGAGGAATTTCTGGGAATCGCTTCACATTCGAATGCTTTCTTTTTTACCAAGAGGATATAAATAAATGTTATTTTGTAGGATATCTTAGTTTAGTATCTCTGCGATATCAGTATTTATAAAATGTATTTTTTACGAGTAACTACGCGTACCTGTACAATGTAAAATACAACAAGTAACTCTGATATACAGAATGTGCGCGTATGTAATTAACACACTTTTCGGCATATCACAAAATCTTGGTTAAAATTAGTCTACCATTACTCTGGTGTATAAAACATGCTGTTACGTTAGTTTTGAAACAGGTGTGGTATGTAACGTAATTAATAATTTTATCATTTTCTAAACATATTACGTTTCCAATGCAAGGCCTGTTTCAATTTGGATAGCTTAATTTATCTTTCCTGAGCAGAAAAGTTATTGTTCTCATTACTATATCATCAGTGTCTTAGTCACTTCGTATTTCCAATTAAACTTCATAGAACGCTATTCAAAGAACGGCACCGGTGGCTGAATGGCTAGCACATTCACCTCCCACCAATGCGAACTGTGTTCGATCCTCGGCGTGTTCAAACCCGGATGTTATCGAATGTGGGGAAACTTAACGGAAGTTGTCTGTGGGCTGTGGGTTTCCTCGGGTTTGTCACGTTTCCTCCGCCCTTTAATTCCAACGCAGCTCCACTCCATCCCCGCCTGATGTAATTCATTCTTCACGTTAGTCGGAACGCCAGGCCTGTCGTTGAGCAGAGCAACCGACTCCATTGACGTCAGCTCCAAAATAACCCATGTCGACCATGCATGGCGCGGAAACCACTGGTGGATTGTAATTATTATTAGTCGAAGAACGAACACAGTTGTGTGAAAATGATGACATTATAATCATTCATTACATTTAATCTTCCTAGTGGCTAGCGAAAATGATATTGCTTTAGTTTAAAATGTCTGCCGAAGATATTACTTGTGTAGTATAATTAAACACCATCATAATAGGTCTAAACTCAGATAATAATTTTTCATTTAGAACTACGTATCAAATTTTTTTTCCAGTGTGGATCCTCGTTGGCCGCCTGTGGCAGTGGTCGTTTTTGTATTACTCCCATGTGGCATTGGTGTTTAGAATTCATAATCGGCCACAAAGTGGCAAGTGGTTCGGAGCTCACTATAATCAGGGGGTACCGTCTCCTTAAGCCTTTATTTGTGTAAAATCACTCGAGGTAAACCCTTCTTCTGCATTTTATATGTTCTCGTTAGCAACTTACACGGTAACTCGTTCATTTTTGCAGGGAAGAACACAGCTAACAAAAATTACGTTGTTTTAATAACGCAAGTTAAATTTCCGTAACTTTAAACTCCGCAGTAGTCTCCTGCGAATTTTTGACGTGCAGCACAAATGCTTAGAGGAGCTTCGTGAGACACTGGAAACACAGGGAGGGGGTCGACGCTCACAGAGAACCAACCACATTCCAAGAATCATTTCCAGTCAGCGTTTTTATTTGTAAACCCTGCTGGCTTTGCGTAACAAGAGCACAAACTCTATTCAGATTCACTAGCTAAGAGCCCTTGTGTAAATTGTCTACTTAAAAAATAACTACAGTGGTAATTTACACCGTTGAATTGTCACTATCTGAGTAACGATGGCTAAGTCACTCGGATAAATATTTACTTTTTACACCGTACGTAACAAATATTAACACTCAAACTTCTAGGGATGTTAGAAGAGACCAAACGAGATGCGTTCTATTAGATAATCATGTATAGGAAATTGATAATTCGGGTGATTTTTGATGTCATTTAGGATGAACATGAAAACAATACATCTAAATGTAGTTGCAACACTTTACAACTATTCCAAAGTGTGGCCTCCTGCTTCCATACAAGCTGTGCCACGACGTCTGTCCTGCTCGTTCAAGTCTTTGAACTTAGGCATGTGCTGTAGAGAGTAAGCAGCTTGCAAGCAGACGAGGTGTTTAGACGGATATCTAGTTTCAAATGACAGATATACGTAAGTTATTTCCTATAATACGTANAACTTAGGCATGTGCTGTAGAGAGTAAGCAGCTTGCAAGCAGACGAGGTGTTTAGACGGATATCTAGTTTCAAATGTCAGATATACGTAAGTTATTTCCTATAATACGTAAAACCTGTTGATTTGTATTCGCAATCTTCTGGGTAACTTTACTCCAAAATGGTTTTCCTGTATATTCAAGGTCGTCAGCAATGGAGAGAGTTTTCTCTGAAGTCTTGGGGTAAGGTTTCTTACGTTATGTTTCACAACTCACGTGCCATATGAGTTAAACCAATTACAAATTAAAACCACTCTACAAATATATACACTTAAAAGTATTTTCCGTCTGGTAGATAATTTTAAAGTTTAAAAACACAAACTTTACTCATTTCATAAAATAAAAACAAGATCATGCACTCAGCATTATTATACGTAAGTGCATTTTTGTTTGTAACTGTAACGTAATGAAAAATTTCATGGGTCAACGAGGAAGATTTGAACCCCTTGAACCACTCCCTTATATACGGTCTTGTACATTATTATGTGATGAATTATATTAATTACATATAAAATACTAGCAGAACTACCCGGCGTTTCCCGGGTATAATAGAACAATAAGAGACACACGACCCCATTACATGGTTTTCAAACCCAATATAGGTCCGAAGATTCACTAAAAGGTTTTAGGGGGCCCATTTTTGCATACATAGTATTTTAAGTTGGAAACTGAAGGCCATCCCTGCCAAATCTGGTTCAGATCTGCCGAACGGTGTAGCATTGAGATACACAACACCCTTTTAGGGGCTTGGGGATTTTGGGCTTAATTGGGGGGAGGGGCTTACTTTGTCCAACACAGTATTTTAAGTTGGGTACTGATGGGTACACCTACCAAATTCGGTTAAAATTCGTCAAACGGTGTAGAATTGTATAAGGATCAAACATACTAACATACAAACTTAAACTTATATATATATATATATATATATGTATAGACTGGTCGTTGGTGTGTGAGGGCACTTTAGATCGTTTGGCTGCTAGTATTGACCTGAAAGTGCCACCTAGACAACATAGTTATCATTTACAACTATGACAAACAAAATAAGTTAGTCATGTGAACTGGTAGCCATTGCTTAAAATTCTGATTTTCACAATCTGGTAAGAGATAAAATCACTACCCAAGGTAACGATCAAGAAAAGTTGATATTCGTCAATGGAACTAAACTGCTAGCAAGCCTTCCCCCTTTCTTCCCCAGTCTACAACGTGTAGTCAAATGTCTGAATGCATTCATGTCCTCAAAATATTTCAACGCCAATGTATCTCGCCAGCGGTCGTTTAACCCTCTTGAGGGGGAAGGAGGGAAGAACACGGAACAGAGGTTCCCCATCCCTCTTTCCAACCCTAACAATTGTAGTCAGTGGCGTGCGCCGTGCATATAGGCAACACTGTACAACTCCTTCCCCACCCCTCCTGGAGGACTCATTCGTCATAGCGTGAGCAATGATACATATTTTAGCAATTCTGTTAAATCTTTATCTGTTAGATTTCAATTCTGCTACGTTAAACCAGTTGTAACGTTTTTGTTTATGAGTTATTTATCACATTACGTAAAACATTGAAGAAGTGGGGCTCAATGCTGTTGCTGGTTTAGAAGAAGTGAGAATTATGTATAGGGAAATTTATAAGAAGTATAGGGAAATATCTGTTAATGAAATTCGGTTTCTCGAAGCCAGTTTTGAAGATATAAAATTTAAACAATAATCTTAGTCTGAGAAATTACACACTTAACTCAAATTCTTTATCGACGCAAATATAACAATTTGTTGTATAGTGTTTTTTTTACTAACTATTAAGTTTTCTGATAGCTTCGATAGCAAAGAAGCGCCTGTTTTTCTGCTCAAGAAAATCACTTGTGGTGTGTATATATATATATATATATATATATATATATATATATATATATTTATATTTATTTATTTATTTATTTATTTATCAGGAACGCCAAAAAACTGAATTTCATTAACATGTATTTCCCTATACCAAATGCTCACTACTTTCAAACCAGAAAACCGCCAAAATTTTAACAGATTAGAGTATTGAATGGTTAAACAATATTGCAATTAAATTCGGTTTAAAGCTTACATCTGCCGCACTGAATATTATTAACTGATGTTATTATAGCATACTACTGAATTAAGAAAACTAGTTAAGAATATTGTATACGGTCCAAAATCGCCATTCAAAGCATTCGAAGGAAGTCCCAATGCATAGGGAAGGAACATGCATTCCTGCACTGCAACTGCTCGTTACTAAATGGTACTTAACCGTCTTATGGATGAGAATACGTAGGTTTTTACAGTTTTATTGTGAACCGGCGCCCACCATTTTAACGCAATACTGTGTACGGATGGTCAACTTATTCGTAAACAGGCTAAAGACACATTCCCTATTTATATAGATGAGGGATAAAAGCAGACATTTCTAACAAAACGTGGAGAAAATGAACGTAATCACGAACTTCATAAACTTTAAAGCAGACATATAAGAGAATTGATGTTTTTTTTTAATTGGAACATTTTGGAGGAAGCGAAGGCCCCCGTTACACTTATACTGTGCATAAACCCTTGCCAGATACGAACATTTAGAAACATTCTGAATTAACTGAACAATAAATGCTAGTGAAAAACATAAAAAAAAGTCAGGTTGAAAATCATAAATTGCAGTTTAAGAACATGGTAGCATTATTTTTTAATATGTTACTTATAATTAGAGATGAAACAGGATTGTTTTGCAGTATTCAAAATTAACAAAATTTCTAATTTTTATTACACTTTTGTTTTAACTTTACACCTTGGCTACGCTACTCTCTATGTTTTAGTCCCCTGGACCCATTTGACATTAAATATCTTCAATTACTTAGGAATATTCAATAGGCCTGCTAGGAATGTAGTCGATCAATTAGGGATGGAAGTTTGGAATTGTGCTGCATGATATATGTGTTTGTTCGATAATGTGTTCAATAGGCAAAATTATTGGATACATCCTCACCATATCCATAAAAAAGGAGTACATGTATTTTTTGAGGTCATCCAGTTTCAGCAGAGGTACAAGGAGCGTGAGTTATCCATCCCGAGATGTTTGAAAATTCTCATTTCAGGACGTGGGCGAGCGGTTTTATGATGCAAGTATTTTTTTAAGTACAAGAGGTTGATTATTAGGGTGATAGTTTCACTAGGCGCATCTATGAAGGACTGTTAGTTCGTTTCCAGTCGAATGTGGTCTTGGTGTGCTAGTTACGTGCAAGAAGCCTATAAATAGGGAAACATCATAACTGCCCGTTGTCTACTAAAGAAATACGCAAGTAATAAATACTTTGCTCAAATGTGCAAAATAATTTTAAGATGCCAAAGTTGCAAGACCGTAGAAACAGGATTTCGATTTTTCTGTAAGGATTGGNCAAGAAGCCTATAAATAGGGAAACATCATAACTGCCCGTTGTCTACTAAAGAAATACGCAAGTAATAAATACTTTGTTCAAATGTGCAAAATAATTTTAAGATGCCAAAGTTGCAAGACCGTAGAAACAGGATTTCGATTTTTCTGTAAGGATTCGTTTTCTCTATTTGAGTTTTTGTGACCTGATTGTTCCTTCTCAACGTCAAGATCACAGGGTGTAGAGAGGTTCTTANGTTTTCTCTATTTGAGTTTTTGTGACCTGATTGTTCCTTCTCAACGTCAAGATCACAGGGTGTAGAGAGGTTCTTAGATCTGCAATGTAATCATCTCGAATTATTTCTCTAGCGCTAGCATCATACGGCGACGAAACTGCAAGCTGCGAGAGATAGCGATTGTCTCGACATACCCTATTAAATACGACACTCGTCGATCTATCATTGTCGATTATTGCAAGGTTCAAGAGAGCCGGGAACACAAGCCCATTTCCCATAGTTTTATTTCGACCCTGTTTTTAAACGAATTGTTTCATCACTTAAAACACGTCGAATATAATTGTGTATAATAAACCAAATCAACAACGCGTAACACTGTTCTGCTATGATGTTGATCCATTTAACAAGAGACACCTGGCAGTTGTGACAGGTTGAGTATAAAAGAATACCCCAACTTTGAAGGTCTATATTGTCAAGAGCGTGGAACGAGTTTGATTATCGCGTAGGTGTCGTTCGGGCCGCTTATGATGGTCACATTGAACGTTTTTTAATGTATGGTAAACACACATNGATTATCGCGTAGGTGTCGTTCGGGCCGCTTATGATGGTCACATTGAACGTTTTTTAATGTATGGTAAACACACATCACGGTTGCACGGTTCATTTGATTGGCCAATCAAGGTTGTGGGTCATTTGGTTGTGATATTATAGATCTTCAAAGTTGGGATATTCTTTTATACCCATCCTGTATATCTTTTCGTTACTAAAGAAGTATTGCTATAACTAAATGAGAGACACCTACATGCTTGTTAGGCCGTGGGTGATGTATTATGCAATAAATAATAATAAAAAAAAACATCAGAACAGATATATAATATGAAGAGGTAACGTTTATTTTTAGAATTTTATTAGAACATTTAATAANGATTATCGCGTAGGTGTCGTTCGGGCCGCTTATGATGGTCACATTGAACGTTTTTTAATGTATGGTAAACACACACCACGGTTGCACAGTTCATTTGATTGGCCAATCAAGGTTGTGGGTCATTTGGTTGTGATATTATAGATCTTCAAAGTTGGGGTATTCTTTTATACTCATCCTGTATATCTTTTCGTTACTAAAGAAGTATTGCTATAACTAAATGAGAGACACCTACATGCTTGTTAGGCCGTGGGTGATGTATTATGCAATAAATAAGAATTANATAATAATAAAAAAAAACATCAGAACAGATATATAATATGAAGAGGTAACGTTTATTTTTAGAATTTTATTAGAACATTTAATAATAATGTGACATATGAAACCATTTTTATGGAATGTATTGTTTAAACTTTTAATTTACTATGTTTTACTGGTCTCCATGAAAATTATTTGTGTATAATTTTACAACATTTAGTAAGTAATAAGAATTTTCTCTAAAAATATGGCATGAAATTTTATTATTATTTGACACAGCATAAACTTGCATATTATTTCACATAAAATACGTATGAGAACAAGAAATTGTTTCTATAAACCATTTCAAAATATTTTATAAATATTTAAGGTTTTTTTTTTCAGTGTAAGATTTGTAAGTAATTTGGAAGTTACTAATTTTAAAATAACTGTAAATAAATGCTATCTTTGTTTCCGAATGGTTGACAAAAACTAGTTCTTTAGTGCAGTCGCGAATTATGTTACCTAACTAAAGGTACCCTCATGACACAGAAATCACAAACTTAAAATCTGCTTCAGTTTAAGATTTTCCATCGTTGTTGATAAAATATTTTATTCTAAATTGTTTTAATTTTTTGATAGATTTTCATGGGGAATTTGACAATATCCGCTCTTTTTTTTAGCTGGTTCCTGTAATATTCCTTCATTCTGAAAATATGAATACGTATTTTAACGACATGAGTTTGTGCATATTACGATTAACCTAACTCACNCTAACTAAAGGAACCCTCATGACACAGAAATCACAAACTTAAAATCTGCTTCAGTTTAAGATTTTCCATCGTTGTTAATAAAATATTTTATTCTTAATTGTTTTAATTTTTTGATAGATTTTCATGGGGAATTTGACAATATCCGCTCTTTTTTTTTAGCTGGTTCCTGTAATATTCCTTCATTCTGAAAATATGAATACGTATTTTAACGACATGAGTTTGTGCATATTACGATTAACCTAACTCGCACCCGCTAACGAGTGGGGTCTATACATGTTCGATCGGCGGAATACCTTCCTGCAAACGTATCCATCTGTTATTTTGTAATTCAGCCCCTCAGTCAGTGGAAACACCCGTGGTTTTGTAGGAGGTCTGTCCCGTCCATGCTATCCGAATAGGAAAGCGCCATTCCTGTGTCACCGCTCACTGCATTAGCCTTTCATGAATCCCTCCATTATTCATCCAACATGCGGGGCTTTAAGCACAATGGCTCCAACCCGTATGATCATGCACAAAAGGAGACTTCCAGATTGGTCAGTTTCACAAGTCCTTGGAACTTGAGGCTGTGATATAATTTAATTACCTTTGAATTCCCACTGAGAGAAAAAAAAAATGTTATGTTATTTTTGTACTATACACTGTTAAACTTATATTATTTATCATTAATGACTTTTTCCTAAAAAAAAATTATTTTGGGGAGCATTTTTCACATGTATACATGTCAAAGTCACAATTTTATTGTTTTAGAAAAGAACAAATAATTTAAACTAACTTACATACAGAGATGAGATACCAAGAGCTCCTTCAAGAAGTCTATACAATTTTATAAAGAATTGCCTTTTTTTTAATTTCAAAGAATTCCTGAAAATAAATAAATTCCTTCATATTTCTTTTGTGGGTGTCCCTGAATTTCTGTAAATTTACTTGAGCTAAGCATACCATAAAATAAACTAAGAAAATAATTTTAATTACCGTGTTAAATTTTCTCCAGATTGTTTGTAGTATTTTATTTGTACATTACAAAAACAGCGAAGTTTGTTCTCTGGCATGTCACTTTTCAAAACCATGCTATCCAAAAAAAAATCTTATATGATGAAAAAGTAATCATAGATAATGTTTACAAGTTGAACAGTACGTGATGCGGATATAAAATAACAGGTTATTTCGTTGCCAACTCCCTAAAGTTGTGATCTCAATGGAGAATTGGCCCTTCTAGCCAGATACTGAGCTATTGAGATATTAATTAGTAAGGCGACGAACCAGGAGGTTATCAGCGCCCTTGGGGAATGAACAATTACTGAGATGAATCAGCGGCAGTGTAAAATAACAAAAAAAAAAAAAAAAAAAAAAAAAAAACGTGTGCTGTGAAAAATGCCCTTACATTCACAGAAGTTATTACGGAAATACCTATAAAGTTAACATGTGGAAACTCGCTCCGTAAAGACAAAATGGAACTGAGCTGTGAACATACAAAATACGGAACTTTTCTGTATTTCAAACGTTGGTACTAATAACATGTCATTCCTTTCCAATCCTATAATTTATTCCCTTTTAATAAATAAAGACTAGTACACAATTTACTGTATTATCATTTTATTTTTAAAACATATTATTTAATTTGTATAAAAATATTGTTGACGAGTATATGTTTTTATAGCGCTAATATCTTCGTCCGTTTTGCTTTAAAACGTATGGTTTATGAGATACTCACAGTATAATGATGTTATGCGTAACTAATTTTTACGGTGTGGTACAGGCACAATAACTATCTGATAATTTTATTCATTATAATTAGGTCACGCGTCTACATTATCACTTCTCTGTACATTCCTGTTACTTGTTTTACAGGCTTGTCTTGACAGGTTGGCACCTATTACCTTGATATTATAAGACCATCACGTGTGAGGCAGCGAGAACAATTGAAATACATTTCAAGACATAACTAATGCCCTCTGAGGATTTTTTTCTTTCAAATATAGCAATTATTATAAGTTAATTTTTGATTTTGTGGACGTCTACTGTCTCAAAAACATAAAATATTTTTGCTTATTTTCTATAAAATAAAACGTTCGTAAATAATTAATATATTTTAAAATTTCAACATTTACTGCTTAGTATTTTATAATAAATCTTGCAGGACAGAATCCAAGTGGAAGCATATGGCAAAGCTGTATAATAAACTGGAAATAATGGAATGTCAGTTTATTGCATTTTAATGATCTCGAAGATGATTAAAAATTAAATGTTTAATTTTGTGGTTTAGATATTGAGTCTCAGTGAAAGGTGCTCAATTCTTAAAAAATTTTAAATTTTGTTATAAACATTTAAGATGCGTTTCGTAAATTTATCCGATACATGATAGTTGTCAGTAGAACTCGCGTAGCCAGCTCACAGTAACTTTCTTCACAGACGAGCACAGTA
Organism: Clitarchus hookeri; assembly: GCA_002778355.1. Classification (NCBI taxonomy): domain Eukaryota; kingdom Metazoa; phylum Arthropoda; class Insecta; order Phasmatodea; family Phasmatidae; genus Clitarchus; species Clitarchus hookeri. Next base: position 53,176 of record NQII01001697.1, read on the forward strand.
GAAAATTACCTATCGTGCACATAACTTAATTATTTTTATCCAGTTACTTCTCTTATTCATCCCAGTTGAGAACAATATAAAAGGATGTTCTCTTTGTCTCAAATTCAAATATGAATATCCAGTCTCTATCCAAATTTGCTCTTGAAAATCTCATTTTGCGTTCATTTCTCAATCTTCTTCGTTTCACCATTGTTGGGAAGCGCTCTGCCCAAATAACACTTTTGTTTGCTCTTATGAATGAGTTTAATATATCACGAGTATGAATTTAAGCCATTTCTCTTCTTTAACTTTCTTCATTGTGTAATTAGGTTGAAACAATACCTGCTAAAAAAAAAAAAAAGGAATAAGAATAGGAAATTACATTTTGTTGACAACCGGGCTTTAAATAAAATTCACGTCTATATTTTTGTTTCTCAAAGTTCTATAATCTGAGGACTGCGTATTAAATTTAATCACTGTTTTAAATGCAAATAAGTAGTTCCGGAGTGTAAATAATTATATTCCTCACAGTGGTTTTAATGAGTACTTTTTTTATGGATATTACAAGAGCAAAAATTAATATATTCAAACCAAAATGATGTTGTCTGCTATGTTGGTGAGAAGAAAACGCACTATTTCCCCCAAATTTTCGAGTTTAATATTAATGCGTGTTGCATATTAGGTACAGTTTTATTCTTTATTATAAACTTTGTTTATAAGGTGTCAGAGTGCAATAGTTAATTCTTCGATTTGCAAGGGACGTACAAATTATTGAGTTAGAAATTTTGAGCAGTTTTGTTTTATTTTATTTGGCATCATGTGAAATTCTCAGATATGGAACGTCTTCTGTTAATTTTTTATACAATAACCTGAAATAAACTGGAACGGGAAAAAAACATTATATATATATATATAACATCTATTATATATATTACAACCGACACATTTATTGAAAGCTGATTGTGGAAAACACAGATAATGTTGAAAATTTTTAAAATGAAAGGTTTTTTTTTAATAAAGTACTTTCTTAAGTAAAAGAAGGAACGCAGGATTTAATAAGCATGTTTTCTTTTACGAGACACGACGAGAAGTAAAATTGTGTAAACATTTTTCTTTGCCGTGCAAATATGATTGAGTACTCAGAAAAATGTTTAGTTTGTTAGATGGGAAACTAAGTGCAAATAAATGTATCAACGTCTGCATCTTCGCGCAGTTTTTGTACCTTATGAGATATTTATAAATTGTTTACTCGATACCTGGAAAGGTAACAGGTAAGTACATTACACTAGTGCATTTTACTCTTCATAGATTAGTTGAATCCTTCGTGAGTTTTACCCTTGGCACTTCGGAGAGTACTCAAACAATTACACGAATGTTTTGCTACTGGAAAGTGGTTATAAGGCGATGAATCACTAGGAAAACTTGATCGTATTTAGAGTTCAGCGTTCAACTAACAACTCTTTACAACACTGATGTTTCTATGAGTGCAAATTTTAATAAAAACTTAAGTGAAAATATATAAAAGGAAAATATTAAATATTCGTGAGGCCTTAAATATTTGAGAAATAGGAGTTTTATCTCGCAAATTACCAATGAAGAAAACATTTTGTGGTTTTAATGTTGTAAGGTGGAAAAAAAAATAGAAAAAAATAGTCAGTTGTGTCTGCTAATACAATTTTTGGCCCTATTTATTTTCAAAATATTTTTCTCAATCAAAAATAGCAAATTTTTAATAATATTGAATTTTCTCAACTGCTTCCTCTAACACATGGAATGTCTTCTGTTAATTTTTTATACAATAACATGAAAATCAGTATATATATATATATATATATATATATATATATATATGTATATATATATATATATAATTCAGTAAAATTAGTAGCACACTCCTCATGCCTTTATTCACAGAGTACTCTTGTGTAAATAAAAAAATTATTTTATACAAGTTATATTTAATTCTTAATTAACACTAAAAATTTATTTGATGCCCATTCCATCAGGTATACTGAGCATGTATATTGCATAGCCATATGTTCAAAGTTCTTATAACTTCACCGCTTACAAGTATTTGTTCATAGCCATACTCTACGTAGGTTGATCAGGTATACTGAGCACGTATATTGCATAGCCATATGTTCAAAGTTCTTATAACTTCACCGCTTACAAGTATTTGTTCATAGCCATACTCTACGTAGGTTGATCAGGAAAAATTTAGCTTTGGCGGCTAATGAACAGCACATTCAATTTATACATATCCATCACCAGTTTTATTGGTCTTTCACCTTTCAGCTTAATTTTAGCAACGTTTAAAATATCTGAATAACACAGAAGTAATTTGTATATTTTAACTTAATTTTACAGACACAACAAAAAAAAGTACATTAAAAACTTCTATCTACTTCATTCGACAAAACATTTATGATGTTTCCTGTCAGATTACTGTAGATAGTCTGCAGATAGACGGATTATATTTGCCAATAACTACAATTTTTGTTTCCATCGGCGCCCATACTTTCTGATGTGATTAGATACACAACCGACTATGATTTAATACGTATTCACTGGATTAACGAAAACAACGATGAATCGATAAACGCTGGTCAAGAAGTCAAATATAGTCGGGAAGTTCAATAGTGTTCATTTCTCTACATTATAATACTATAGATACTCAGTTTTATTTATTGTAGTTTCACTTTTAAATAATGCCCCATTAAGAACTTAACTCATACAAAATTGCTTTTTGCATTTATGGAAACAACGTTAATAAATATAAAAATACAAAAAAAAAAATGCTTAAAAATTTAAGTAGAGTTAAGAAGTTAAAAGAAGTTTGGCAAATTAGTTCTGAGTTAAAACACCAATAAAATTGTTTTTCAAGAAGTTATAACATATATTTATCCCTAAACTCTAAGTCAGGAACAGTTATATAAAGTTTATGGGATGTTATTTCAGTTTCCAGATGTGTTAGTGTTTAAATTCAGTGCATCACTCATCAGAAAAGAATGTGTATCTAGACATGTGAAAATAACTGACATTACATGTATTGTCACCGTGTTTAAATAAAATATGTGTCGATGATATGATGTAAATACTAAGCTATCGGACGACCATTCGCTGTTATTTCTTTACGGTTGAAATTCTTATGCACATGTGGGGTATTTTAGCCCTACCGCTGAAGTAGTTGACGTCTGACTGCTGGTTGAGTGGGCTCCAGAAGCAAACGTCACTCCTGCTCTTGCTAAGGATGCTGAATAGGGTTCAAGTCGAGTCTTTGAGAGGGCCATTTGGGCAGTCACTCAAGATTGCCATAAAACAAAAAAAAAAAACAATTGGTCATGCTTAATGGTCAGGGAAATGATCGTGTTAATGCAAGAAGGAACCTATTCCGAACGGCTACCTCAGTATGGTTACCTTATTCTTGTTCAAATTTGTTAAGTGCAATTCAGAGTCCACTGAAATATAGATTCAAACCAATGGCGGGAAGCCTAAACCAAAGGAAACAACGCCAGACAATTAAAATAA
>NQII01001697.1:56710-79015 GCA_002778355.1 Clitarchus hookeri
TCACTTTCCAAACAATATACATGGCAGCGTAAAAAAGTTGTAATTTTTACTGAGAAATTGTTTGTAAATTTACAAATGCTTGTAACAGCACAAAGGTTTCTCTTGTTAAACTACTCGTTTGTAAAACTACAAGGGCCGTGTTTGTAATAGAGCTCAAGAAATGTTTGTACTGTACTGTCCCTTACCCACGAGCTTCAGCAAAATTGTGAACACTCAACAACGTAAAACCGTATACAGTTGTTTGCGCGTGCAAAAAGAAATCAATTGCAAGGTTGGTATCGTAAACCACTTAAAACAACTCAAATAATCGTATTAAAAAACTGCAATTTAAATAAAACTTGACCATATTACTCCTTAACTGTTGATGTTTCCTAGCTACACAGAATATCTTAGATCGGCCCTGAGGACCTCGTTGTTAACAGCAGTCCAAATCCCTAAGTCAACAACAGGACCATTAAAATGAAATATATGTATTCTTTATAACAAAATAATTTCCTCAATATTTAGTTGCAACTTGCATGCTTATTTAATATAAAAATAAGCGTTAAGTCGGTAAATCAAGTTGGTCTTTTGGTTAAGTATACGGGCTAATAACACAAGGTATGTGGGTTCTATCTGCCGTGCTGGCAATGTGAATAGATTTTTCGTAAATTATATATTGAAATATTTTATTTATTTATTTTCAGTTATAAATTCATCAAATTTGTTTTCTAGAAGCAAAAAAAAACCTTACCTACACTTTTTAATANCAAAAAAAAACCTTACCTACACTTTTTAATAATGTAAGTTTTAACACAAGGCTATCATCTGCAATATTACAAACATATGTTTTGCAGATTTTACAATAAAACTGTGTGTAGTTTTAAAAATAAGTTTCTTGGCAACTGGGTTTCAAGGATTTTTCTTGTAAAAAAAAAATTTTTTTTTAGAGTGAGTTAAAGTCTATTTGTGCAGCATTCAAAAGGTCCACATACATACTATACGTCAAAGTGCCANTTTTTTTTAGAGTGAGTTAAAGTCTATTTGTGCAGCATTCAAAAGGTCCACATACATACTATACGTCAAAGTGCCAGATCATGTTGCGTTGCGAGATTCATATTTAGAGGTACATGAATTTAACGAATTCATTTTGCGTCAGCCTAGAATTCTAACACATTCAACACGGCGCTTGTATCACGCGGTTAACGATTTATTAGTATTGCCTGTGTTTCAACATCTCGCACACCTACATAGGCCTACTCCATTTTATTCTTCAGTTTGGTAAACAAGAAGCACAGAATGAAATATTTTAATTCAAAGGTATCGTAAGGTCGAATACGTAAAACCGCTCATTTACACGACCCGCTTCTCAGGATGGACATACAATCACTATTCACAAGTATGACTAGTGGCTACATCCTCTAACAAAGCGTGCCATTAGCAGACATTCGTGTGCAGCAGACAATGGCATGTTGACATATTCACAAACATACGTTTCGCATTGAGACTGATGGATGTGAAGATTCCACTTCAAAAATTTTGTCCAGTGTTGAAAGTGTTCAGTCTTTTACATATTCAGGCCATGCAGTAAGAAAATTGTTGTGTTGAATAAAACAAAGTTCGTTTGGCGCAACGAAATCGCTTGTATGGGGGAAATAAAATATTTTGTTGTATAAATGTTTATTTTTATTTGGTTGCCACAAACAAATATTCGGTTGGTGTAACTTCATGTATGTTTACCTCGACGTACAACAAACAGTTTCGGATAATATAAATAAAACTAGAAGCCCGACCGAGATGCAAACCAAGATCAGCTGCGCTCAAGCGCTAAACCTTATCAACCTCAGTTAAAGTGACTACTGATGAAATTCGAATGTTTTTAAATACATACGTTGCAAATACTGTAGAACGTGGGCAAATAAATATATCAAGTCTTACAGATTTAGTTGTTGGTTTCCTGTTAAAATTGTTTTACTAGGATGTTTATACCATTATTAAGCATAAATACATTCACTAACAAACACTGTTATAATCCTAATTGTCACAGAAAATACAAACAAGTTCTCAAGCTATATTTTCAAACGAAGGCAATCATGTGAGTGGCCAAACAAATATATAAAGTTGATTCAACCAAAACTTTTGATGACAGCCTTGTTTATTTTCGCCCAACACAGAGGTTTAGTTAATTGAAGTACGTATTTTATTATAGGAACAAAATAATGTTTTTGAATTTTAAGTTTTATGTGCTCAACAAAATATTTTGTTATGGCAATTAAATATATCTTTGGCCCTATTCAATGAAATTTTTTTTTTTTGCGGTTCTCTTATACATTCACTGCATTCATGTTGCGATATAAGTTATTATTCATCTTCGCAGCGCGTAATGCAATCACATTATCTCATCATTTTTTATTACTGGCTAACGGTCCTGGCACTGGTCGAAACTACGCACAGGAAGCTCCACTTCTAACAAGGCCCAATNTTTTTTATTACTGGCTAACGGTCCTGGCACTGGTCGAAACTACGCACAGGAAGCTCCACTTCTAACAAGGCCCAATGAAAAACTTGTGAAAATGTGAAAGTTCCATTGCATATCGCGCATTGCTTACGTCAAGTCTTCATTATTCTCGTGCACTCAGAACTCACCAGCTGTATCGACGAATGTCTGCTAACGACCCACCGTGTTGAAGGACGTGGCCAGTTTTGCTGGTGTTTGTACGTTCAGCCTGCTCATTGACGTATTTTATCGCTGAACTTACTCGCCTTAATGATATCCTTCGAAGGACAAATGGGCCCGCGGTGGTGTAGTGGATAGACTATCTCATCCCACCTGGGCTAACCTGGTTTGATTCCCGTTGGGGTCGCTCCCGGATTTTCGCACGTGGGAGTCGTTCCGGACGATGCCGCTGGTTGGTGGGTTTTCTCGGGGATCTCCCGTTTTCTCAGCCATTTCATTCCGGCGCCGCTCCATACTCAAACCCGCTTCACCCACATCGCCTCTCAAGCTTTCGATGTTAAGAGCCACCCAAATCTCTTCACTCACTAGAATGGCAAATATCTCTTTTAGTACCCCATGTTTACCTGGGCGAAGAACGAAGTTGCGGATGTACTTGTGTGAGATCTTAAAATATGTGACGATATTAACAATAAGGTTGCGTCTATGACGTACAGACATTGTGTTGTCGGTGCTAACGATTTAAACAGTGCGTTTCAGATCTACTGCTGTCCGATCACTAAAGCTACACACGTAGTCTAGCCCTGCCACTGGAAAAATCCGAAAAATTCAGGCAAGGACACGCCTTCAATAACGCGGCTCGGTAGTGTGGCATCCCTGCGTCGATGCGGACCAACGAGGTGACATGTTGTGTTTCACGTGGGCGCCTATAATCCAATCTGCACGCAGATGAGGCCGTGGGCGTTCCCCCTCCCCTTTCACTCCTGGGGCTGCCACTCCCAGCTCGCCTCGTACTGCAGTAGTCAGGNTGCAGTAGTCAGGGCGAGGGGGCGGTGAAGGGGGTTAGAGGTCGCCTGCCGTATTAAAAAACTTGTTCGCGAGTATGACAAAAAAAATAACGGCATCACGGTCCCCTTAGACCGCGCTGGGGCGGTTAGCTGGTGAAGGGAGTGTGGTCCTGAAATTTCGAAGTTAAAATATTAAAGGAGTGGGCAGTTTTGGGCGGCTCTTAACATCAAGGTCTTCAGAGCCGATAAAGGTGAAGCGAGGTGAGAATCTAGCAACGCCGGAATTAAAGAGCTTGGGAAAAGGGAGATTCCCGAGAAAACCCGCCGACCAGCGGCATCGTCCGGCACGATATTCCCACATGCGAAAATCCGGCAGCAACCCCGCCGGGACTCGAACCCGGCTCGCCGTGGTGGGTACCTCTACACCACCGCGGCCCCGAACATGACTGGTATATGGGACTATGGTGACCGAGGGTTTCATTCCCGATGTAAGATTGTTCCATTTTATTTTCTGCTGATGCAGGCTTATAAGAAGATTTATCACCCGCAGAAAGTGCCTATATGCTCTCGGCGGTGGACTGTGAATGTCCTGGAAGTGTCCCACGGATGTGGTGAATGTTCTAGAAGTCTCCCACGGATGTGGTGAATTTTCTAGTAGTCTCCCATGGATGTGGTGAATGTTCTTGAATTCTCCCACGAATGTGGTGAATGTTCTAGAATTCTCCCACGGATGTGGTGAATGTTCTAGAAGTCTCCCACGGATGTGGTGAATGTTCTAGAAGTCTCCCACGGATGTGGTGAATGTTCTAGAAGTCTCCCACGGATGTGGTGAATGTTCTAGAAGTCTCCCACGGATGTGGTGAATGTTCTAGAAGTCTCCCACGGATGTGGTGAATGTTCTAGAAGTCTCCCACGGATGTGGTGAATGTTCTAGAAGTCTCCCACGGATGTGGTGAATGTTCTAGAAGTCTCCCATGAATGTGGTGAATGTTCTGAAAGTCTCATACGGATGTGGTGAATGTTCTGAAAGTCTCATACGGATGTGGTGAATGTTCTAGAAATCTCCCACGGATGTGGTGAATGTTCTGGAAGTCTCCCACGGATGTGGTGAATGTTCTGGAAGTCTCCCATGGATGTAGTGAATGTTCTGGAAGTCTCCCATGGATGTGGTGAATGTTCTGGAAGTCTCCCACGGATGTGGTGACTGTTCTAGAAGTCTCCGACGGATGTCGTGATCAAGGGTATGAACACTGGTTTTGCTATCGGTTTCTCTCTACTTACTACATACTTCCGTGGCTCGCATTATGTCGCTCATACATTCTACACTCTTTCCATTACTCTCCTGTAAAGTTTTCAGTACCTTGATAATAATCATGTTACTTTACAATTGCAGTAACGACAAAAGAGGGATTAAGAGAGAAATATTTTATTTCAATTACAACAATTACCCTAATGAACCACATTCTAGAAATATTGGTATTGAATTTTCTGGATATAAATGGGCAGATTATATTTTTAAAACAGATATTCCGACTGCAAATAAAAATAAGAAAAACACACAAATGATTTAATTATTTTTATTATAATCTTTTATTCAAACATTTTATGCTTGAAGTATTATACATTATTTGATTGAAGTTGCAACAGTATACAGAGTAGCTGTAATGTATACTCTTAAACAGAAAAAATAAATAAAATACTTTATATTCCTTAAGCTACTGATCCTTTATTACAGAGAGCAATTTATCAAATATTGGCGTATAATTATGTTATATATAAAGTAATATATTATTAAATAGATTTTTAATTCGGTAATTCAGAATTAAGTCTGTAAAGATAATACGCTTGTAAGGTATTTTAAAAAAATTCTTATTAAAAAATTGCGTCAGCAAGAAATTGAAGAATACCGGGAACCTAAAGAGTGTTTGATGCCATGATGCATAAAAGCGCACAATACATTAATTATTGCATTATACAAGCGTTGGGTAGCCAAATCGAAAAAAAAACACTCAAACAAAGAAAGAGCAGTTGTATAGAACACATTGAACAGTTATTGTTATGGGCACATATCTATAGTGAATTTCTGTCTGATCATTTCATAATCGAATTTATAAGCGCGATGCCAGAAGAAAGAGTGATTCCGTCAGTAACGTTTCAAATACGGTTGTTCACAACTGTTTTCTTGGCGTAAATGCCCCCCCCCCCCGGGTCATGGCTTACCAAAAAAACTTTGACTACTATATACACAAAAATAGGCCCTACTCATTGCATAAAACGTTCTCTACTACATTGTATTAAGGAATTCATTATCTCGAAATCATGGATTTTCCACCACGGTATGGTGGTAGACCTTTGATATCATGTTCAATGGAGGTGCAAGGTACAAGATATCACTGTGGATAGCGATTCAACGAAACTACATTGTTATTTATCCTCATGTAGGTAAATCCCCTACCGGTGAAGTTCTAGTCTAATGATTCGACTGTAATATCTTATGAGAGCAGAATCACACTATCATAGTTAACTAAGAGCTTTTGAAAGCAACCTTTGGAAAATGTTACTGCCCCTGTATGCATATATCTGAACAAGTTCACTGACTGGCACGCGCCCTATCAAGTTGGCAACAACGGACGGAATGTAGTTCCTTGATATGACATCGAATTAAAATTTGTTAGTTAAAAACTTGTAAATACCGCAATTATGTCTTTTGCTAGCTGGTTTGTAATGCATACAAGTGTATGAATGAGTGAGTTTGTAATATTTCCTTTTCTAACAATTCTACAGTTTCACTTGACCGATGCATGAATGAAGATATCAGGCCAATGACAATGTTTATTTTACATATGTTGGAAGAATACACAACGTACATAAAAGTACATCTTAAACAGGGCTTTCAAAAGTGCTCAGTTTACCGTGAAGAACTTATAGTTGAATGGCACATCCATGTCATCTTCCGTGCCTTGCTCTTTGCATGAGACACCGCTATCATTCTGAGTGAAATTCATTTTTAATCTGACGAATAATAGGGACAAAATATAGCGTCAGCCACACAAGTCAGTTATGAGGATAAAGTGTCGTTTTGTCAATACATTATGACCTTTCATTGCTACATACAGGCATGTTTCGTTGGTTAACGCAAATAATCTGATTTTTTTTCTATCTGTGTATCATATGTTAAAGGTAGAGACCTGAAAAATTTGCGAGTTAAATGACCTGTAGGCTATGCTCCATTGCCGTATGTAAAATCATGCAAATATCACTGTTAATTGGTTGCTTGTTGTATTAGCGAAACACGGTGATTCGGTCTACATTTTATTGTATGTTTGTTATTGGCTAAGAGTTGTCCAGGAAGTCTAAACTAACGGGTGGGCCAATAAAATAAACAATACAAACGTACGAGGTTTTGAATTCTTGCTTGGCCCGAAATGAAACAGCGGATTTTTCAGGTCTCTAGCTATAGGATATTCACGGTAAAGTGAGTACTTTTGAAAGCCCTCTCATTTGGAATAATAGTCAATAAATGTATTTAATTTTATCCTTGACGTTAACTTCCGAGTGTGGTGGAATATACACACTGTGTTTATTACCTATACGACAATATTTATTTAGAAAGGTAGTTAAAGGATCAAAAAATGGCTGAAAGAAAATAAGTAACTAGGGCCTCAAANACGACAATATTTATTTAGAAAGGTAGTTAAAGGATCAAAAAATGGCTGAAAGAAAATAAGTAACTAGGGCCTCAAAAGTGCTCCCTTTACCGTAAACAGTCTAACCAATAATATTTATTATTCAGTAATTATGATGGCGAATCACAAACATTTGCCTATATTCCTCTGAATACGGCAAAGCTTTGTGTAATATAATTTTGTATAATAAAGTTTTCGTATTCTTCTGGTTACTGTGTGTAGGGGTGGGGATCTTTGTTCTTAACCGAACCGTGGCCTTCATTCGTCGAGTTGTCTCGGGAGAGGCGTATAGCGCTACGTACGTTCGTGCGATTTTCTCAGTTCTGCGGGTAGAAATATCGTCCTTACAGTCGTCTTCTAAGCTTTAACAGCACGTGCTCCCGTAAACAGTTTCCATTATCTGTGTTTGTCGATCTTTCGTTTACCTTCTGTAAAGCCAGACACAGCCGTGGCATCCAGTTTAACTGATCTTACACTTCTTCCTTGATACCATCTTGGATGGCGAAGCACGCGTCGTTATGCGGCAAGCCCAATCTGTTTGCTTAGCTATTTACTGTTTACTTAATTTGACGTCAAGCTTAACTATTATAAAGGTTCCAGCATTTAAGAAATAGTTTACACACTATGTTTTACGTATGCAAAATCTTGTTTCAAATGGAGTGAATCAAGACAGTTGTATATTGTGAAGAATTAACTATTTCCAGTAACCGTGTAAAATTACACAGACGCCCACGTTTACAAGTAGAATTGTGGTCTTTAGTATCCCTACTTATAAATATATGTTAACATTTTACTTTATATTTTATAAAAAATATGATATGTGGTGATTTTTAAAATTGAATTCCATCGGAAACTAGGCTTATGAAATTACTTTTGTGTATGTTGTGTATGTGTGAATGTGTGTCTGTGTGTNGAACACGTATATTTCTATTTTCCCACTAAATTTAAATAAAACATTTAACAAGCAAATTTTTTATTAATGATTTTGTTGTTTTTTCGAAGCAACAAAGATAAATCAAATAAATTTTCTTTTATTTCCAAAACTTTTTATCATGGTAATACTATTATTATAGTAACTAATAATTGATATGATATCCGCACTCGTAAGCTAACCATATTAATATCGAAGCAGTGAAATCTGTCAAAGCGAAATATTTTAGTCATCAACTCTTATTGTACTCTGGAGGCACTATGTACTAATTTAAAACAAATTATTTTAAGCTTGAATCACATTCTGAGAGATTGTATAGTGGGCCTGTCGCCTCTGATTAAATGTTTCTATATTTGAATGCAGTAAGTTTCCCTTTAGCGTGCACTTGAAATAGAAATATTTTAAACATTGGTAAAAGGTGTTTTTCTTATTGTGCAAAGTGCTCACTTCAGAAGTCGGGGTTCAGCCCCTCCCAAAATAAAATCCTGTTCACGCAACTACATGTAGATAACGAGAGGCTACACCCCAGTTGACGGGGGCCGCGGCGGGGAAGTGGTTAGACTACTCCCACATATGTGAACGAGGTTCGATTCCCGACGGGGTCTCTCCCGGATTCTCGCACATTGGAATCGTGCCCAACGATGGCTCTGACCGACGGGTTTTCTCGGGGATCTCCCGTTTCCCCCGCCTTTGCATTCCGGCGCTGCTCCATACTCAAATCACTTCACCCTCACCGGCTCTCAAGACATCTGTATTATGAGCCACCCAAATCTATTCACTCACTCACTCATCCCATGTGTGAAGACGCATTTAGTAGAGAGAGATAATCATATTANAGCCACCCAAATCTATTCACTCACTCACTCATCCCATGTGTGAAGACGCATTTAGTAGAGAGAGATAATCATATTAAAGTGCCATTACGTAATCAAAGAGAATAGTATATTCGTGGTTTCTTTATACATTTTTAATCAAACATTTTTGAAAAACACCTTATGTATTTCGTGTTTGGTTGTTTCCTAAATATGTCATGTATCACAAGCGTTTTATATACTTGTATTAAAATAAAAGTACCTTACTTTTGGTTAAATTGAATTTTTCCCTTATATTTTATCTATANGTTTTATATACTTGTATTAAAATAAAAGTACCTTACTTTTGGTTAAATTGAATTTTTCCCTTATATTTTATCTATATATTATAATTATTAAATTTACCTTTAATGTGAATGAAGATATAAATAAAATATGTGTGTCGGTAATTTCTAGTAAGAAATAGTTCTTATGCAAAATTCTATTACACTGAGTGTGAACGAATGCAGTCCGTTGGTCCTCTGGTGTAATTTTCTGAGATATTTTTTCATGAGGTGGAGGAATATGCTGGAAGTAGATCCCAGGCAAAGCTTCATAAAAGTTGGAAGTAGCCGTGAGTGGAGTATATTCAAGAATCNAATATGCTGGAAGTAGATCCCAGGCAAAGCTTCATAAAAGTTGGAAGTAGCCGTGAGTGGAGTATATTCAAGAATCCGCCGCCGATAATCATCACTGGGGCAAGCCCCTCAGCGCGGGGGAAGTACAGACCTGTGAGGGCCCTTGTCCTCCCAATCGGTTATCATAATTTGGGTCTGGGTTAGGGGCAGCTAACCCGCCCCGCCCAGGCCGTCATTCATAGGGCAGATGTACCAGGCTTGCGTGGCGACTCGCATGCTAGGTAGTTGGTTATATTCAAGAATACAGAGGCGAAACAGCGTCTTATACGGCGAACACTAGCTGCACACGCAAACCAAATGACGTCACCATCCATGCTGGAAGGCCGTCTGCCAACCAGCGCATGGAGTCCCACTCGCCAATAGGCAGCCCAGCCGACAGGGAATCTCGCAGCACGCGGTAGCCAATGAGACACAAGGCCAGTTCCCAGAGTCTGGCGCAGCCAATATGAGAATGGGTACGCCCAGATCAAAGGAACCGCCACCGCCATTGTTCATCACCGCCGGAGCTCAAGGTGGGGGTAGTCCAGGCCCCGTGAGGGGCCCTTTACCACTTCAATGGGGTTTTCATCTAGCCAACAGGGAGATTAGGAACGAGCGAGATTGGTCCCTTCCCAACTCCCTGCACCATCCTAATCTGTAGTTAAGGAGGTTTCCCTCCTTAGGTAACATTTGGGAGCCCGCTGAGTTTCCCCAGCAAGCCCGGTACCCGAAATATTACCCTCCCCTTCCCCTGCCTTTACAGGAAAAGAAGAGGGAGGCAGCTCTGCCTGGTAAGTGGCTCTACTTTATATAATTTAAAAATTTTGAAAGGCCTGTTAAATATATAACCTGGTCTAGAAATGCAATTTCTCGGCCAGGTGTTTAAATAAACTAAGAGGAAATTATTGCCAAATAGTGAAATTAATATTAATAATCCCGTGAATCTAATAAACTCGAAGTCTAGTTGCTTGTGCTCGCGCATGATATGTTGGTGAGGTTGAAAATTAATGGGGCATTTCTCCTGTTTACTTATCTACTCTGCGGAACGGAAGGGCCTGGAGGAGGGGGGAGGGGTTGACCGAGTAAAGCAGTACAGGCCCTCCTCTCCGCTTACTTAGCCAACACTGATGATAGGATTTGTAATGTGGTGCATAAAAATGTTAGTTGTAGTGGTTAGTGCTACTATAGAAAGCATAGTGTATAGAATTAACATACTGGTGATGTGTGGGGAAGTGAGGTGAATGACAGGTCAACCGCGCCACTTACATACTCCGCCAACCAAGGACAACCACTGGAGCGTAAATAAGACAGAAATGACGTGCCACTTATACGGTGAGATGCGCGTAATACATGGAAATAAAAAAATAAAAATAACGTGGTCCGACAACAGGAAGCCATACGCCAAAATAAAAATATAAGGGAAATCAGTAAAAGCAAAGGATGCCTTATACCTAGAGACATGAAAAATTCGCTGTTTCATTTCGGGACAAGCTAGAATTCAAAACCTCGTACGTTTGTATTGCTTATTATATTGGCCTACCCGTTAGTTTACACCTCCTGGACAACTCTGAGCCAATAACAAACACACAATAAAATGCAGACAGAATCACCGTATTCTGCTAATACAACAAGGGACCAATGAACAGTGATATTTGCATTATTTTTACATACGACAATGGAGTATATAGCCTACAGTACATTGAACTCACGAATTTTTCAGGTCTCTACTTATACCTCTGCATTTCACAGAAATGAAACAGTTGTAGGTGTCCATGCGTGCTTGTATCTGTAAATGACCAAGTAGAAAACTGTTTACTCTGTGGCGCAGTACAGACAACAAGATGGCGGATGCCGTGGTGCGTGGCTGACCACACTCGAGACGCCAGTGAGTCCGTGGACTTGTAGACCAGGGTAGCGACACGCCACGGGTAAGTTGAGACCCTTCAATGTCGCGTAACAATTCAGCACCGGGTTTGACGGCATGCAATGTTTATGTCAGTCTGACGTGCTTCATTGTATACATGACTTATACATGAAGCCCTGCAGGACTCGGCACCAATAGTAAATATTCAGCACTCTGGCAGCTACACTCCGCGTGGCCGGGTGTAAGAGGAGAGTGACTTCTGTTTGTGGCGTCAGCCAATGAGCAAGTGACCTCTGCTCGAGTGTGCAGAGGACTGTGCAGTCTAGCCTGGTGACTAGTGACCTGCAACATTCGCGTCGTTTTAAAGGGATAATTTTTTTTTTTTAAGCACGTGTAAGTTTTCACTACGTTTTCGAGTGTACCGTGTTTCATTTGACGTGGCCTGAAAAANTAGCGACACGCCACGGGTAAGTTGAGACCCTTCAATGTCGCGTAACAATTCAGCACCGGGTTTGACGGCATGCAAGTTTATGTCAGTCTGACGTGCTTCATTGTATCTCCGCTTATACATGACGCCCTGCAGGACTCGGCACCAATAGTAAATATTCAGCACTCTGGCAGCTACACTCCGCGTGGCCGGGTGTAAGAGGAGAGTGACTTCTGTTTGTGGCGTCAGCCAATGAGCAAGTTACCTCTGCTCGAGTGTGCAGAGGACTGTGCAGTCTAGCCTGGTGACTAGTGACCTGCAAAATTCGCGTCGTTTTAAAGGGATAATTTTTTTTTTTAAGCACGTGTAAGTTTTCACTACGTTTTCGAGTGTACCGTGTTTCATTTGACGTGGCCTGAAAAANTTTTTTTTTTTAAGCACGTGTAAGTTTTCACTACGTTTTCGAGTGTACCGTGTTTCATTTGACGTGGCCTGAAAAAGTTTCCGCCAGTGAATATACGCTTGATAATGGTGTATACAAATCAAGTGTGGTGTTGACGGAAAGGGAATGACTAGAGGCCTGAAAAATTCGCAAGTTCAATGACCTGTAGGCTATACTCCATTGTCGTATGTAAAATCATGCAGATATCACTGTTCATTGGTTACTTGTTGTAGTAATGGAAGACGGTGATTCGGCCTGCATTTTATTGTGTGTTTGTGATTGGCTCAGAGTTGTCCAGGAGGTGTAAACTAACGGGTGGGTCAATAGAATAAGCAATACAAACTTACGAGGTTTTGTATTCTAGCTTGTCCCGAAATGAGACTGCGAATTTTACACGTCTCTAGGAATGACTTTACAACCAGACTGCAGCCAATGAATTAACGACACCGGATAAAGTATCTACAGAGTTGTAAAATCTAGCGCGACGACAAATAATAACGCGAATATTTCAGGTCCACACTTATTAAGCGAAATGTTAAGGTCCCTATGTATGAGGTACACAAATATACAACATACGAACATTCTAAACATTAATACAGGAATGTAACGAGAGTTTCTCGCTGATTTGTGGCGGTGCAACACTGAACAAAAAAAACCAAAAATTTCGAAAAAATTAGAATAATTTTCTCACGAGCTCAAATACACGTACAGGCATAGAGAAACAAACTAAATTAATGATATTTAAATGACCTTCAAAATATGCGTGTTGGACCAGTCACGACTTCAACATCATGAACCGACCAAACTTTATTTGTGCAATGACCAATGAACAGTGATATTTGCATTATTTTACATACGACAATGGAGTATAGCCTACAGGTCATTGAACTCGCGAATTTTTCAGGTCTCTACCTATAACATATGAAACACAGATAGAAAAAAAATCAGATTCTATGCGTTAGCCAACGAAACATGCCTGTATGTAGCAATGAAAGGTCATAATGTATTGAAAAAACGACATTTTATCCTCATAACTAACTTGTGTGGCTCTCGCTATATTTTGTCGCTATTATTGGACAGATTAAAAATGGTCATTTCGGTTGGAGAGTGTATAGAGCGAATATATTTAGAGACGATTTTCTTAAGTGCCTAGGGTAATAAAACGTAAAGTGATTAAACTTGATTCCTTCGAGAAGACTTGCCCGAGCGATCAGTTAAAAAAAAAACCTCTTTACGCACGATACACTGTGTGACGATAAA
Organism: Clitarchus hookeri; assembly: GCA_002778355.1. Classification (NCBI taxonomy): domain Eukaryota; kingdom Metazoa; phylum Arthropoda; class Insecta; order Phasmatodea; family Phasmatidae; genus Clitarchus; species Clitarchus hookeri. The sequence continues at coordinate 70,230 of NQII01001697.1, forward strand.
AAACAAAAAGACCGAGGAAGAGCTTGAAACGCTGGGGGGAGCACTAACTAGCTCCTTCGCCCGCCGACGGTCTCTCGTGAACTGATAGCTTCAGCAATTCTCCGCTTGGCTGCGCCTGCACACGCGACATGTCTGCTGTCTGCGGCAGGCCCGCGCAAGATTACAACGCGGAAGGAAAGGAAGAATTACAAGTCTGTGAAGGAAGGCGAGCGCTTTGGAGAGAATGGCGCCGTGGTGCTAATTCGAAGAACGGGATAATTGACTCTCGTTTCAAGACTCCGAGTGGTCTGGCGAGTTTTTTTTTCCCCTCCAGTGGTTTCACTGTCTTCCTTGCGTTAAATCTCTCAGGGGACGACATGATAATTGGACTGCGTAGCGAATTAAAATTTTCGGTTTTCTGTATTCCTAAGGGCGATGTCTTCTAGTCCTCAGAAATTATAGCAATTCGTGTTTTTTTTACTAGTTAAAGATTTTCCGTAATAGCTTACCATTGTATACACGTATGGGAGTTTTACGGTGCTATATCGAGTATATCACTCATCAACAAACGTTTCCAAAACTCGTGCTTAAAAAAAGTCGTAAATAATCTTTTTAGAAATCAAAATTACGTACTTAAAAATTGTTCTACTTATTTCTGATAACTAATTCTCTACAACAATATGATTTAAAAAATTCTGGTAATAGGTACACCATTAGAGTAAAAATGTGACTGTTGTAAAAAAAATATCGAATAAAGGTGCTCTGACACACAGTCATGAACAGACTAGACCTGATGGCATGGACTCTGATTACCAACTCAGAGATCAAAAATTTTTCAGTCATGCCCACAGTTCCTATTTGTCTCCAATGAGTAGAGACCTGAAAAAATCGCGGTTTAATTTAGGGACAAGCTAGAATTCAAAAACCCTTACGTTTGTATTGCTTATTATATTGGCCCGCCCGTTAGTTTACACCTCATGGACAACTCTGAGCCAATAAGAAACACACAATAAAATGCAAACCGAATCACCGTCTTCCGTTAATACAACAATCAACCAATGAACAGTGATATTTGCATGATTTTACGTACGACAATGGAGTATAGCCTACAGGTTATTGAACTCGCGAATTTTTCAGGTCTCTAGCAATGAGACAAAGAAATACATAGCGATATTACTTTCAGTTATGATTATGGGAAACGAGAGCAGCTAAACCAGATTGGATTTCTAACTGTTACGTTATTTTATACAATGGAAGGTTTGTTTAAGATAATAAAATACTTTTTTTCTGTATTTTTCCAAGAAAACTGTAGTTGCTTTGCAAAAATATTTTATTCTTTAAAAAAAAACCCTATTCAAAATGCAAAAAAAAAAAAAAAAAAAATTGTACAACATACGTTTGGAGCGGTGTGAACGCCCTTTCGTCCAACAAAGCTGATTGGAACTGAGTATAGTATATTTGTTGTATCTTCACACTTTTTTAAATCAAACCTTTGAAAAATCACCCTTTGTATAGCATGTCTGGTTATTTCCTAGATATGCCAGCCATATCTCACAGACTTACAATATTTGTGTTTACAAAAAAGTATATTATTGTTGCCGTTACATATATTTTATCCATAAAATAATATATATATAATTTATAACTAATATTAATAAAACCAGATAAATAATAAGTATGTTGGTATGTAAGATAGTGCTACCTATCAAAATTAAGTTTTTTATGTCTCGGACACAATTAACCGATTCCAGCGTAATTTCTCAAACACGTAGTACTATGTAAATTGATAGGCTATGTTTTAAAAAGGCTAGATACTTATTTTCAAAATAGCGGCCATATAACAATCTTAGTATAGTATTCTATATCTTCGAAACAGTGCAGCCAGTTTCCACTTTACTTCGTATGCGACGTTGGAAGATAGCACCACATGAAAAATTAAGTTTTCGTGTCCTATTTCCGGAAACAATTAACCTTAACCCACCAACTTCATGCAACAAGTTATACTTTTGTAGTCCACCTAAATTTATATGAAACAAGTAGGTAGCCGCATATTTTCCAAATAAAAGCCATGCAAATATCTTTGTTTAATATGCCATTTACCCCAAACAATTCCAAACAAACTTAATAAAATAATAATATGACAAACATAGAATGTGCCAGTATTTTACCATTTAGTTTTAAATTAACGAAGAAAGTGCCACAAGAGAAATCCTACCAATTACCACCAAATTCTGCTCACAATTAATGCTACAGTGGGACATGCAATCTTACATGATTTAAGTGACACACACTTGTTTTCAAAATGATGGAACTTGTAATTGGAAAGGGCTTATTAACGTCCCCTGGTTTTATGCTTGCAGGCTTATCGGGGAACGGCTTACAAGCTAACTTATAACCTAACTTAAACGAACAACCATGCCTTACTTAGGATTCGAACCCAGAACCTTCCGCGCCTCAGATCGGCGGTGCACTAACCGACTGCGCCACAGTAGGTAGGCTCAAAATGATGTTCCTGTAAATGTTAAAATCGGTAAACCCATTCCACCAAAAAAAAATGGCGTGTGGGGAGTGCACCCAGGGCAAGGCGACACCCTCCGAGTGACGGTCTTTCCAGCTGGGACCCGTAGGTGACCGTCATCCCTGAGCATGACATAAATGAAGCCCTAGAGTGGAGTGGCGCTGGAATGTAAGGGCGGGGGAAGCGGGAGTACCCCGAGAAAACCCGACGGCAAGCGGCATCGTCCAGCACGATTCCCACATGCGAAGGACCGGGAGTGGAACCGCCGGGGATCGAGCCCGGATCGCCGTGGTGGGAGGCGAGCGCCCTGGCCACTACGCCACCGCTGACCCTAGTCTACCAAAAATTTTAACTGATTACATTTGAAGTTGATGCTCCGAATGCTACCTCCGTAAAGCAGTTGGTTGCATGTCATCTTACGAAACCAGGTTCTCTGGGTTCGATTCCCACGTAAGGCACATGTGCATGAGTATTTAATTACCTTGCTTCTGTTGCATTTGTTACCGGTATCATCTTTAATGACATTGCTGTCAGCTAGACTTCAAGGACTACCTACCATATAAACTTTTAAGATCTTCGGTAAAAAAATATATGCACTCGTGTATAGGAAAATGGGCTCGTTAAATTATATCAGTATCTTTCTTTATGTGTTACTCAGTACTCGCGATTACACTGTTGTTGCCGTTTGCCAACCCTTAAGTCAAGTGAGCAACTGCCAGCCTCTCATTTGAATACATCGTAGCCACGTCTGTGCTGGGAATATAAGTGCTGTGGCTTCCTGTTATGCTGAGTAAAATGCAAGGAAGATTATTAAACCATGCCCATTATTGCGTGAGAGAGAATGTGCGGACGAGAGCCGGAGGAGAAGGGAGATGGAATGGTACTGTGTACACGAGAGCAGTTGGAATAATTTCAAACAAACTCATCTATTGTCGTGTTGCTTTGCAATGAACTGAACATAACATATACAACGAAAATATTATACCTACCAGAAAATGGCTACAACCACGAAATTAATTAACACTGGGTATGCTGATACACAAAACTCTTTCATCTCTGTGTCTGAGGAGTTTTATCCCTATAGTCATTCTGTGGCAGACACAGATAATTTATTTATCTTCGTTGCTCCTTTAAATATGATAAACTGAATATTTAAATCACAAACACTATGATATGTTTGATTTTTTTTAATCATTTAACAAAATCTCCACTATTTATGAAACAGCCACAATAATATAAATACTTACATATACTGCACATTTGATTAAATACTTTTTAAATATCTATAAAATGAACCTCGTAGACCAAAGCAGGATCACGTTATCATTTTTACATATTTCATAATTGTGAGACTTTTACCACAGAACCAGTTCATTTCAAAGTCGATGTAAACGTATCCTACTCTATGACGGGAGTTAAATTAACTAATTAATAACAATGCTGGTAGAGTCAATAAAGTGTTTTCTTTCTTGCAACCTGCTCACTTTTACGCTACCTTTAATGTGCAACTTATTTTAAGAACACAAATTGTTTGATGATCTACGCGGACAAAAATTGCTACATAGTATTTTAAAGGTTTATAGTTGGTCTTATTGGTCTTTATTAGTATTATTGTCTTCCAAATATTTACAGATATTAATAAATGTGTTTAACGTTCATTTATGTACAAAGTGTGCATAATTGGTAAGCACTGTTTGTTTAACGTTCATTTATGTACATAGTGTACATAATTGATAAGCACTGTTTCTTTTACGTTCAATTATGTACGTGTGAGACAAACCTCGTACTTTACTTCAGTAACTACATTGCTAACTTTTCAACGAATGTGCGTCTGCAAATAACACAATGGATAACCGAAATAAAATTGGGTTTCGTCAAAATATCACATAGTATTGTCCAAAAGGGCTTATTTGTACAGTTTATGGTGCAATTCGTCCTATCAAGTTGATCGGGAATAATCGACCGTTTTCATACTTTATAAATCCTGCGATTTGGAGTGGAGTGAGCATACCTGTCAATCAAAATAGTCTCCGTTTCCAGCGACAAATTTCTGCCAACGAATAACAATGGACTCAACCCGTCCATAAATAAACGTGGTTCCCATGAGGTAAGAAAGTCCTGGAAAGGAACTTCTGAACTAACAACAATAATAGCTTCAGTATACCAAATATATTGGTATGCGGGGAGTTTGTTTCAGCTAAGCGACGTTCTGCTGCTACAACAAAGCTTCAGTTCCTCAAAATTAATTAAATTTGTTCACGGAGCCAAGTAATTTATTAAAAACCATTTTCTTGTACAAAACAAATATTTTGTTAATTTTAGCGGGGTAAATAAATATTAAGCGTAAACAAATATTTATTGTAAACAAACATGTCGCTAAAATTTGTCAACAAAATAATATGTTTAGTTACGTGCGATATATTTTGAACAAATAATTGATTTGCAGCGACCAAAGGTTTTTTTGGAGACATTAATCTATGCACTACCCATATTTTTGAACAACGTGCCGTTCAGGAAAACCCTTCCTTGATGCATAAAAGCTTAGAAAAGTAAGAACTTTTGAACTCCATCTTTGAAAAGAAGTTACAGGAANAAATTGCTACATAGTATTTTAAAGGTTTATAGTTGGTCTTATTGGTCTTTATTAGTATTATTGTCTTCCAAATATCTACAGATATTAATAAATGTGTTTAACGTTCATTTATGTACAAAGTGTGCATAACTGGTAAGCACTGTTTGTTTAACGTTCATTTATGCACATAGTGTGCATCTTTGATAGCACTGTTTGTTTAACGTTCATTTATGTACATAGTGTACATAATTGATAAGCACCGTTTCTTTTACGTTCAATTATGTACAGAGTGTACATAATTGATAAACACCGTTTGTTCCGTGTGAGACAAACCTCGTACTTTACTTCAGTAACTACATTGCTAACTTTTCAACGAATGTGCGTCTGCAAGTAACACAATGGATAACCGAAATAAAATTGGGTTTCGTCAAAATATCACATAGTATTGTCCAAAAGGGCTTATTTGTACAGTTTATGGTGCAATTCGTCCTATCAAGTTGATCGGGAATAATCGACCGTTTTCATACTTTATAAATCCTGCGATTTGGAGTGGAGTGAGCATACCTGTCAATCAAAATAGTCTCCGTTTCCAGCGACAAATTTCTGCCAACGAATAACAATGGACTCAACCCGTCCATAAATGAACGTGGTTCCCATGAGGTAAGAAAGTCCTGGAAAGGAACTTCTGAACTAACAACAATAATAGCTTCAGTATACCAAATATATTGGTATGCGGGGAGTTTGTTTCAGCTAAGCGACGTTCTGCTGCTACAACAAAGCTTCAGTTCCTCAAAATTAATTAAATTTGTTCACGGAGCCCAGTAATTAATTAAAAACCATTTTCTTATGCAAAACAAATATTTTGTTAATTTTAGCGGGGTAAATAAATATTAAGCGTAAACAAATATTTATTGTAAACAAACATGTCGCTAAAATTTGTCAACAAAATAATATGTTTAGTTACGTGCGATATATTTTGAACAAATAATTGATTTGCAGAGACCAAAGGTTTTTTTGGAGACATTAATCTATGCACTACCCATATTTTTGAACGAACAACGTGTCGTTCAGGGAAACCCTTCCTTGATGCATAAAAGCTTAGAAAAGTAAGAACTTTTGAACTCCATCTTTGAAAAGAAGTTACAGGAAATAATTACATACTAGCTACAGCGCACACTGGCATGCAGGTTCCCTCTGCAGCTAATTAATCGAAATAGTTTAGAGACTTGATATTTTATAGGGACTGTACTGTTAAAGTTTATGTCAACTGATGCGAGTATTTTTTTTATACGTGTGAAGGCATACATTTTCATATAATCAACACATTTATTTTCTTGGAAATTTCACAGTTTTAGTTGCGTTGCGCATGAATAAAGTGATCGAGCTCATTGCAATACATTTTTCACATATAGCGGAAGGATACACAATTATAAAAAATTGTAGATCCTAAGCAAGGCTTTCAGAAGCTTTCAGTTAAACGCAAACAGACAGCGTTTCGTTTTGGACGCCGTGTCTTCCGGTGAAGAAGCGGTGTTCGCATTCCCAGGGAAAGTTGTTTATCATTGTAAACAATTGATATTTTACTCGTATAATAATTCCCAGACTAGTACATGAGTGACGCTTAAGTAATCAAAATAACTTGTAGTTATTTGATAGGAGAACATTATTATTTTTACGAAAAATATATTTTAGAACATTTTTTATTAGATGGAGACATTCAGGTTTTCCCCTATAAAACTGCATGTTAGTTAAGCCAATAGAATGAGACCTAAATGCCACTACTCTTTAAGAAGTTGTTTACATGTTTATCACATCAGCGTGTACGCGTAAAGGCTGTTCACGGTAAAGTAAGCACTTATGAAATCAACCTCTGAAAAATTCACTGGCCATAACTACGCATATACAAAGGCACACTTCGGCACATGGGATCATAGTTAAGTTCGTAGAAAATTAATGACAATAGTTTTAATACCTGACTTTGTATTTAGAGTCCAACACATACATTTATACACTCTAGACTCGAAACAGTGAGAATTAAGCCAAATCATCGAAAACAGTGAAAATTGAGCAACTTATAATCAGTATACATAATTGATAAACACTGTTTCTTTCGCGTTCAATTATGTACAGGGTGTAAATAATTGATAAGCACTGTTATCTCAGCTAATTAATATAGTGGCTGAATTTCACTGATTAATTGGTGATTCCCGCTGAAGGTCAAGAATTCCACTGCTATAAATCACTTGTTCCCAGTTAATTGGCTTGATTCGCCAATAGACTAAAATATGAGGTAGGGCGATCTTGCTGGCTGCGCACAACCAATCTCCGCGTCCCAACAGTGAACTTCCTTTTTGCCAACACGACTTGCATAAACGGCGTGGTTTGGATTTGAGATTAGAAAGATAATTTAGTAAACAAAGTGCTTTGAGATACATGTATACTTTTCCTAACCAATTTGCAATGCACTACGATTAGATTCAAATTGACAAAAGTATTTTATTAATATAATAGTGCTTGGCATTTAAATATTAAGTTTTAAACAAACGCCCTCATCATTGTTGACCATGTGACTTTGACAATTGTGTTCCTTTGGGGTAGGTCAATGTTGGGTACATGCGCAGAAGACGAATATACCTCATCTTTAGTTTATGGATTCGGTTACCAACTGACTTTCAGTGAATGTTATTTCACTTATTGATATCACTTATTAGGACTTAGAGTGTAACGAGTAANGGTTACCAACTGACTTTCAGTGAATGTTATTTCACTTATTGATATCACTTATTAGGACTTAGAGTGTAACGAGTAAAGTAAAAGATTTATTTTGTTTTATACACATTTAATTACGTCGTGTTATAAACTTACAAGCACGATTTTGCATATTATCAACACATTTACGTTCCTAACACGTCCTTGGTTTCTACTTAAATGGTGCGCGAATAAAGTGAGATGACAAGTTACAATGTTAATCTTACATTATAGTGGAAGGATATTAAATGAGGGGGAAGTAGATTCTAAGCGGGGCTTTCAGATGTGCTCAGTTAACGGAGAACAGACTATATCGAGAATAGATGACTGGTATAGTTATTTCCTAACAGCCATGCTAGTTTTTCCTACATATGCCCAGAAATGGATCAGTTAACTTATTGAAGTTTCAAAAGTTATATAGTAGCTATGTGTGAACATTTATATATTTGCAGTATGGTATATGGTACATATCACATATGAGGCGTAGGCTAAAATTACTTTACACTCTAGAAAGTTCAGTCAAATATTTGTTTTAGTAGTGTGGTACAAGAGGCACAAACGTTAGTATCATTCCGTAGGCAAACGTCGGAATTTCTCAGCTGGTGAGATGAGGACGATCAAAAATCTAAAATTATTTTCTATATTTTTAGCATATATCATATAAGATTATTAAAATGTAAAATAATAGCTTGAAGAAAGTGTAGCGATTGCAAAATGTTAATTTTTAAAAACAATTTAAACAAAACTACATGAATTTTAAATGTATATCGCTCCTTGTTCACTGAGCAAGTTTTCGTTGAATAAAGCAAAGTTTGTTTGGTGCAAACAAACTAATAATTTGTACAGGGGCAGTAAAATAATTAGTTGTTGAAACAAAATTATCTTCTTGTTCCTAATTGGGCTGCCGCAAACTAAGATTTGGTTGGCGCATTTATATATATATATATATATATATATATATATATATAT
>NQII01001697.1:80904-169787 GCA_002778355.1 Clitarchus hookeri
CACAATCACACACACACACACACACACACACACACACACACACACACACACACACACACACACACACACACACACTAGCTAGGAAAGTTGAATAAAAGGAAGAGCGGTTGAGGGTTGGAGTGTCCAACCCTGGGGCCAGCCGTTTCCCCATCACGTGGAAGAAATACGTTAATTCTCTCTCTCTCTTTCTCTCACTGTGGAACCTCGTGAAGGACATCACGGGAGGAGGAGAGTATGCGAAAAGCTCCAGAGCGCACTCGGCGCTTCGTAAAGATTTGCGGGCGTCCGCTCGGCTGGGGACAAGTCGCTTCCCTGTAATTCAAAGGGAGTTAGTTCACTTAATAAAGACATTTCTGGGGAGAGCGCACGAAGTAGGCCTACCCTGCCCAATAAACTCGTCTCTTCGCTAAGCCGGAAGCGGAAACTGAGGGTATGGTTACCTCGCAGCCACCTGCTGGCCGAGGAATGCTTATGGTCCATTCGCGGTCACTTTCTACTCTTTTGAAGACTTTTTTAAGTTCTATTTTCAGACTATTCCTCCGCCTCGTGCAAACAAAACTAAACAAAGTGTAGTAAATTACACCAAAAGGACTACGCACCGCATTTGTGCGCACTCAGTGTAATGATATTTTACATAAAACACATTTCACACTAGCCATTAACAAAAAACCTACTTTCCCACTGATTTGATTTGTAATTTATTACAAATTAAAAAATTAAGTAATAAATAAAATATAAATTAATTTCAACATGATTTAAGAAAAAAATCCTTTCATGTTAAACTAGCGAACCAGACCGTCTTCGCCCGGTAACAATTTAGTTTTTACAGCGATACTTTGAAAAAAAAAAATGGTTACTGTGGGTCATCCTTATAAGATAAATATATGCTTTCGTGAACTTTTCTGCAGACCTTTTTGAGAGCTACAATTCTGTTGTACATTAATTTGATGTGTCTTTTATGGTTCAGTCAGCGCAAGCCATGTAAGCGCCCTAAAAGCGGTTATTTACGACTTGATAACAAACTGTTCGACATTTCTCTACTATCCTTACGTTAAATATAAATTAATTATATAACANCATGTTAAACTAGCGAACCAGACCGTCTTCGCCCGGTAACAATTTAGTTTTTACAGCGATACTTTGAAAAAAAAAGTGGTTACTGTGGGTTATCCTTATAAGATAAATATATGCTTTCGTGAACTTTTCTGCAGACCTTTTTGAGAGCTACAATTCTGTTGTACATTAATTTGATGTGTCTTTTATGGTTTAGTCAGCGCAAGCCATGTGAGCGCCCTAAAAGCGTTTATTTACGACTTGATAACAAACTGTTCGACATTTCTCTACTATCCTTACGTTAAATATAAATTAATTATATAACANTTATTTACGACTTGATAACAAACTGTTCGACATTTCTCTACTATCCTTACGTTAAATATAAATTAATTATATAACAAAACCTTCCTCAAGAAATTCTCTAATTGATGTTGAAAACCGCATCGAAATCCATTAAGTAGTTTAGATGTTCTAAGCGAATACACAGACAGACGCGGATAAGCGACTTTGTTTTATACTATTTAGAAGACATATTAAACACTTATGACATATGAAATATTTAGGAAAGAAACAACTACGTCATACACAGGGTGATTATTGAAAATTTTTTTTAAAAAGTGTGAAGAAACCACGAATAGACTATAAAACTGACGAACAGTAATTATCGGAAATGGTACCATCTGGGCTTCTCTGAAATGCTGTTTCCATTCCCGCCATTTTTGGTGGATAACGGAAGTTCTCCGTTAGTTTCGAGTACGCTCTACAGGTCAAACACAACCCAGGGAAAATTATATTAGCCCATTTGGACCCACTGTTAACAATAATAATGGTCTTCATAATACAAAGCAACGTTATTTATAACAGGTGTTGTACACTGAAATGTTCAACGGCCCGGTATCTTCCCTGTGGGTGACTCTTTCGTAAACCATAGCGAGTGAGTGAAGATATTTGGACCCATTATACACAATAATAATTGTCTTCCAAATACAAAGGAACGTTATTTATAACAGGTGTTGTACACTGCAAGGTTCAACGGCCCGGTATCTTACTTGTGGGTGACTGTTTCGTAAACCACGGTGAGTGAGTGAAGACATTTGAACCCATTATACACAATAATAATTGTCTTCCAAATACAAAGGAACGTTATTTATAACAGGTGTTGTATACTGCAAGGTTCAACGGGGCCGGTATCTTACCTGTGGGTGACTGTTTCGTAATCCATGGCGAGTGAGTGAAGANGTTCAACGGCCCGGTATCTTCCCTGTGGTTGACTGTTTCGTAAACCATGGTGAGTGAGTGAAGACATTTGAACCCATTATACACAATAATAATTATCTTCCAAATACAAAGGAACGTTATTTATAACAGGTGTTGTATACTGCAAGGTTCAACGGGGCCGGTATCTTACCTGTGGGTGACTGTTTCGTAATCCATGGCGAGTGAGTGAAGACATTTGGATGGCCCTTAACATCGAGGTCTTGAGAGCCGACGAGGGTGAAGCGAGGTGAGTGTGAAGCAGTGCCGGAATGAAACGGTGGACGAAACGGGACGTCCCCGAGAGAACCCGCAGAAAGATAATCGTCCGGCACGATTCCCGAATACGAAAATCCGGGAGTGACCCTCATCGGAATTGAGCATGGTTCACCTAGGTGGGGTCAGATACATATTTTCAAAAACGGCAGCGATATAAATAATTCAGATAAATTCAACCAAACGTTTTATACTGAGAGTAACTATAGTAATCATAGCACGAGGAGCCTCGTTTTAAAAGCAATTTTGTAAGATACCACCAACTAAAAAATATTTTTTCATGCCGTATATCGGGAACAAATCAGCAGATTTCCACCAAATTCCTCACACAAGTAGTGCTACCTATAAACTTACGTAATTAAAACAATTCATTGAATAATTTCCAAAATGACGACCCAGTAAATACTTCAGGTTAACAAACCCCATCATTGAAAACATAAGACTGATTACATCCGAAATTTATTCTCCGATTCCTACCCCCTGGATACAGTTGGCTGCGCACTAGCTTATGGTAAGAGGTTTCCTGGGTTCGAGTCCCGGGTAAGACACGTGTGCACTTGTGATTGTCTCACTACTGTTGCGTATGTTTCCGGGACTATCTGTAATGATATTGATGCCTACGAGACGCCAGGGCCTAGCTACTGTCTTAGTTTTTTCGAACTTTACTAACAATTATTTGCACCCATGTAAATAATTGTATGTCCATTAACTACGACAGTAACTTCTTGTTTTTATATTTCATTTTAGTCTCTGATTAGCACTTTTTAAAATTAAAAGTAGCGTAATGGACGTTTTTGCAGTTATATTTGTGTATAAAATCTCCGCTGCGGGGCATCTATAGTAAAAACGTGCGGTAAAATGTTTTTTTTTTACCTCACGATATGACAAAATAATAGATGAAATGCTCATAGAGGCGAGTAACCAACACTTGCGCGCACTCGGTCGCCTTAAAAGCTCCTTCGCTGCTGAGTTTCGGCCACGCAGTACGCCGTGATAAGACGCTACCTTAATAATATTGCATACAGGATGATTCTAAAATCATGTGACAAACATTGAGGGGTGGTAGAGCTCACTTAAACAAACAATTATTCTATAGGAATATATGGGCGGGAGTGACGCGTTGAGGCACAAACACAAACATAACACATTAAATGCAACACATTGTTTATTTACAACGTCGCGGTTAAATGCCTTTTTACAGCAATGTTTATAACAATTGCTCAAAATTGCTACCACCGACAGTAATGCAAGCTTGGTAGCGTCGGTGGAGTGATTGGCGAACAGATTCAAATACGCCGGGCGTTTCACGCACGCCACCATTGTCAGCCAATCACGCCATATGTAGAGGTCGCCAAGCATGCATGACTGTTGGTGGATGCATTTCCAGCAACTGTCTTAACATTTTCTGTACGGAATCAATCGTTAAGTATGCTGCTAATGAACATTTCATGTTTCCGTTAATGTGTTATGTTTTTGTGTTTGTGCCTCAACGCGTCACTTCCGCCCATATATTCCTATACAATAATTGTTTGTTTTAGTTAGCTCTACCGCCCCTCAATGTTTGTCCCATGATTTTAGAATAATCTTGTATATTTCATGGGTGCAGGCCCGGAAGGTTCGTGAGTTAATTTCTTTAAAAGGCTGGGCACGAAACACTAGTACGTATATTCTCGTCACTGCCGTGTTAAGGCTCGGTTTGCGATGAAAATGTGTGTTTAACGATCGTGTACGTGTCAAAATGAAAGTAGGCACGGTTCATGGACACCGTGTAGGTAAACAGCTATGACACACGCGATGACCTTGAAACACTCCATAAAAAAACCTGCTTTCATTTTTATAGGTTACGTGTTCTTTATGTACACGTTTTTCATTGTGAACCGAGCTTTAAGCCACAATTAATTGTTGTAATTTTTAAAAAATAAGATGTGCATTTGTTTGGGTTAGTAATAAACATATCGGAAGAGAGCGATAGATATCACATTAAAAATAATTTACAAGACGCTTTGTAATTAATTAGGTAGTTACTGAATAATTGATAGGGAGTGGAGCGGACAGTAATATAAGCTTCTGTGGATCGATCTGAAAAATATTATATTACAAGAACAAACAAATCATCTATCTATAGTCCATTCACCGTTACTTCGAACTTTCCTGAAGCCCTGCTAAAGATCTACTTCCAGGATATTCCTCCGCCTTACGCACACAAAGCTTAACCGAGTCTAGAAAATTACATAAAATGAAAACGCACCGCATTCGTGCACTCTCAGTGAATTTTGCATGAGAACTATTTCTTACTATGCATTACCAACAAACCTATCGTCTCACTATTTTCATTCGTAGCAAGTATAAATAAAATATTATAATTCGTAGGTATAATCTTAACAAGATTTCAATTTAACGTAAAATGCCATACTATTATATCAACACAAGTATAAAACGCTTGTGTTACATGACGTATTTGGGAAACAATCAAACACCTCGTGCATGTGGTGATTTTTCAAAGGTTCGATTCGAAAAGTGCGAAGAAACTGCGAACGGACTATGACGCGTTATGCTATATGTCACTTACATACCTAAATTTCGCCTGTATATGTGAGGAATTATCTGCCAAGGAATACGGGTGTTATTTTCTAACGTTCCGCGAAGAGTGGCACTCGTGACCACCGCCGTTTCCTAACATATCCTACGGTTCTTTTAAATCTCGGCGGTGGTTAAAAAAGTAATGCTTCAGCCCCGATGTGACGTGTTTCCGTGGAATCGCTACCCGGCCGGGCCAGGGCGGAGGTAGGATCGTGTCGAGGAGACTGATTTGACGGGCGATGCATGGCCGTGGGTTTTGAGGGCGTGAGCCGGAGAAGCCCTTGCGGGGGGAGCGGGGATGGATAGAGTTAGCGGGACGCCACGGGATTGGGGGGTTGGACGGGAATAGCTCACGCCGGCCTCCGGGGCTAGCGTGACGGGTGTCTTGAAACCTGGCGGTGACTGGCGCTGGTGTAAGTGGAGGTAGGCGAAGGGAAGCTATTTAAGAATTGAAAAACCCTCCGGTTCCGACCCAGGATTAGAGTGGCGGTTGAACGGCGGCGATGGGTTAAGGCTGTTGCCTGGATGAGAATTCAATATGGGGTAAGAAATGTTAATAAAATTCGGTTTTTTTTCCCGATCCTGCTGAAGATGAATATACACCACCAGGAACTTTTTTTCGTAGCAGAAAATACGATCTTATTTGCTATTGAAGCCTTTTGTAACATTAACGTATAGTTAGAGACCTGACGAATTCGCGAGTTCAACGACCTGCAGGCTGTGCTCTACAGTCTTACGTACAAATATGCCGATGTCAACTGCACATTGGTTGTCTGCTGTCACAGTGGAAGTCGATGTTTGAGCTAGCGTTCTCCAGAAGGTGACGAACACCGCGTGGTCCAATGGTTGAAGTTATATAAACACACGTGTTTTGAATTCTAGTTTGCACCAAAATGAATCCGCGAATTTTTCAGGTCTCTATGTATTAATTAGCCTGTTACCTGGAAAGATCAGAAAACGAAATAATAAAATTAATAATTACTGAAATACAAATTGTCATATTTGCCTTGATACAGAGCTGGAGAGTATCATTTCTCACACTTAGGTTTATGTTTTAAATTCATATCTTCAAAACTGGATTCAAGAAACTGAATTTCATTAACATGTATTCATCTATAAGAAATTCTCANTGCCTTGATACAGAGCTGGAGAGTATCATTTCTCACACTTAGGTTTATGTTTTAAATTCATATCTTCAAAACTGGATTCAAGAAACTGAATTTCATTAACATGTATTCATCTATAAGAAATTCTCAACCAGTTAACAGCCTTAAGGGTGTTGGCGATGAAAAATTGTATTTTATATTTGTACCACGTACTGTTCAACTTGTATTGTCCATTCACTGTTACTTCCAACTTTTCTGAAGCCCTGCTGATGTTCAACTTCCAGGATATTCCTCCGCCTCATGCAAACAAAGCTTAACAGAGTCTAGAAAATTACAGCAAATGGACTGCGCGCCGCATTCGTGCGCACTCTGCGTAATAATATTGTGCATATGTCGTATTTATTACCAGGCATTACCAACACTCCGGTTTTCTCACTGTTTTTGTTCATTTTAATTTGCGCTGTATGAAATAATATAGTTTATATATAATATATAACTGAAATTTTAATTGAACCAAAAATAAGTCACTTTGATGTTAACTNTGAAATAATATAGTTTATATATAATATATAACTGAAATTTTAATTGAACCAAAAATAAGTCACTTTGATGTTAACTGATCTATAAAACTCTTGTGACAGATTAAATATTTAGGAAATAACCAAACACATCATAAATGAGTTGATTTTCCAAACGTTATATTAGAAAAGTGTGAAGAAACCGTGAATATACTATAGACACTATCTGCGACTGCTTTTCCTAATTTAAAATTTTTTAGATAGCATGGTTTTTGTAAAATGACATGCCAAAGTCAAAATTGTACTGCATTTGTAATGTACAAATAANTGAAATAATATAGTTTATATATAATATATAACTGAAATTTTAATTGAACCAAAAATAAGTCACTTTGATGTTAACCGATCTATAAAACTCTTGTGACAGATTAAATATTTAGGAAATAACCAAACACATCATAAATGAGTTGATTTTCCAAACGTTATATTAGAAAAGTGTGAAGAAACCGTGAATATACTATAGACACTATCTGCGACTGCTTTTCCTAATTTAACATTTTTTAGATAGCATGGTTTTTGTAAAATGACATGCCAAAGTCAAAATTGTACTGCATTTGTAATGTACAAATAANATTTTTTAGATAGCATGGTTTTTGTAAAATGACATGCCAAAGTCAAAATTGTACTGCATTTGTAATGTACAAATAAAACAAACCAAACTATTTGCAGATATTTTAACAAGTGTATCTGAAAGCCATGTCTTGAATTAATAAAATTACGGGACATTCACACATCAATAATATGCAAGAATTTCCAGCAAATTAATTTTAATAGTAGCAAAAGCAATTCCTTTTAGGATTTGATATACGTTTTTAAGTAGCTCTTAGCATCTTCTGTCTTGGTGAATTATTTCATTGCTGTATGTAAATTGGTTTCCAATATTTGTACATCTATAAAATCGTAAAATTCTGACTTTCAAATTTACTTATGCAAAAACTATGAGCTCAATTTTTTTTTTCGCGAGGAACACGTAATCACTTATAATGTCTTAAAGTTCAACATATTGTATTTCAAATATAAAATTACATATTTTTACGAGGCCAACGTCATTAAGGCCTTCCGCCTACGTGGCGCCAGAACCACGTTGTTAAGTGTTTCAAATACTCATTTTTCTACTAAACTATTAAACGTGAGTCAAGAGATTTTGGCAGCTCTTAACAGCGAGGTCTTGAGAGCCGAGAAATTATAAAACGTGCGCCCAATGGGCTGATCTACGAAATGAACACACACCTTCCAGGCAAGGGCGGTTGAGTACTTTGAAGACGTCACTCGTATTAGAAACGCCATTTCTGAGTACTCCAAAACTGCTAAAAACGTCTTTTTAACAAGGCTCTATCTAAAAATATAATCGCGTCAGATACATTCAAAACAACTCAAAGGCCCTGCATGGAAACTTCCTGCAGGCTTTCCGCCAATACAATGATAGGGTCACGAGAAAGTCCCATAGCTAGAGACCTCAAAAAATCGCGGTTTCATTTCGGGACAAGCTAGAATTCAAAGCCTCGTACGTTTGTATTGCTTATTCTATTGGCCCACCCGTTAGTTTACACCTACTGGACAACTCTGAGTCAATAACAAACACGCAATAAAATGCAGACNTTCTATTGGCCCACCCGTTAGTTTACACCTACTGGACAACTCTGAGTCAATAACAAACACGCAATAAAATGCAGATCGAATCACCGTCTTCCGCTAATACAACAAGCAACCAATGAACAGTGATATTTGCATGATTTCACATTCGACAATGGAGTATAGCCTACAGGTCATTGAACTCGCGAATTTTTCAGGTCCCTACCCATAGATACTTGCACAGAGATGAGAACACTGCGCGCCAGTTGATAGCCTCGCGGTTAGCTGCGGTGGCGCACTTAACGCGCGTGGCAGTGCCGCCCTTATCGCTCCCGCGCTTCTCCGCCTCGGACGCGGATACATGCTTAAGGTAGGCGGNAATAAAATGCAGACCGAATCACCGTCTTCCGCTAATACAACAAGCAACCAATGAACAGTGATATTTGCATGATTTCACATTCGACAATGGAGTATAGCCTACAGGTCATTGAACTCGCGAATTTTTCAGGTCCCTACCCATAGATACGTGCACAGAGATGAGAACACTGCGCGCCAGTTGATAGCCTCGCGGTTAGCTGCGGTGGCGCACTTGACGCGCGTGGCAGTGCCGCCCTTATCGCTCCCGCGCTTCTCCGCCTCGGACGCGGATACATGCTTAAGGTAGGCGGGGGCCTTAAAGGTGGTCGCGTGACTTGTAGGCGGGACGTTTGATAAGGCGCGTCTGCCGTAACAATTTAGATTTCTCTCTCTTCGCCCTTCCCTCACCTGAACTTCGCCACCCCCGAAGCAGTGTTACGGGGGGCCACCCAACCCCCCCCCTTAACAAGTGTAGAGACGGGAAAAAGCTTCAAGCGGGGAAGGGAGGAAGCAATCGTGAGCTAACACCCCTTGCCTACCCCCCTTCTCCTGGTGAGTGGCTAACCAGACGAGATGTATTCACTTAGGCGTCACGCACGGGGTCGGAAGGTGGAATTAGCAGACGGTCGAGTGCTTGTCAGAAACATCGGCTCTCCCACTAGGTCACAACAGTCGCGTGGGTGTTGGCGAGAATGCGTCTGCGATGTCTTGGGTTAGTCTATTGTGTTCTCTTCTCTCGTCTGACAGCGAACATTGGTTGAAGTACTGACAAGAACATATACAAAAAGCAACACGTGTTAAAAAAATAAAGCATAATAAAATTTTATAATAAATAATTTTAAAACTATAAAATTATGATAAATCTAAGAAATATACTTTTGGAGATATTTCAAGGCCTGTTCGTCTTGCAACACCTTTTTTTTTTTTAAATTGAACAGCCTTATGGGGACGTACCCCCAGTATATATATTGTTTTCTTGTATTTTATAGCATCTGTGTTTTTTTTTCTTCTGAAAATTCCTATAGTAACCCTATACCGATCTAACTATTAACCTTACACAGCAGTGCAGACATTACGACTGAACTGCGAACTCGTGTTTAAGTTACAATATTGATTTTACAAAATTGTGGCAACCTAATATTTTGACGTGATTACGAGTTCGTAGTTTAGTCATACATGCAATGTAAGGTCAGTAGATGGCTGGGTATAGTGGTGAGCGAGTAAAGAGATTTGGGCGTCTCTTGACATCGCGGTGTTCAGAGCCGATGTGTATGAAACAAAGTGAGTTTGGAGCAGCGCCGGAATGCGAGAGCGGGGGAAACGGGAGGCCCCAGAGGTAACCCGCCAATCAACGGGATCGTCTGGCATGAACCCCTGATACAAAATTCCAGAATTGATCTCATCGGGAATCGAACCGGGTTCGTCTTGGTGGCAGGCGAGTAGTGTGAACAACGGCCCCGATAGTGGTATTCAATGGAATTTTCTCTTTTAAAAATATAAACAAGCTAGAAAAACCATGGGAATTCAATTGGTGGGGTAAGTTTCCCCTTAAGGCCCTGTCTCACCCTCCCCCTCCCTTGTTGAACTTTTCATACATCTGCCATAAATATATTTTCTATTAAAAAAATTAGTATTTCTCATCGTAGCGTGTTTACATTTTACAAATGCATTCAAACTGTATTCGCGAAATATTATCCACGCATTATCTACTTCACTGAAAAAAATGTTTGTTGAATCAAAGTTTGTTTGGAGCAACCAAATTAATTGTTTGTATAGGAGCAATGAAATATTTTGTTGTTGAAACTTAATTATTTTGTTGAACTTGTTTCATTTTTATTAAGCATCAATATATGCACTACCACGTACTGGTACTCTCCTAATAGCCACAAATAAATGGAAACAAACTCAACCTGTATTTTTAAATAAAGGAAATCAAATGAGGTGGCCAGAAAATACATGAATACAGTTATTTGAAAAAAAAATCTTTTTGTCGAAAACCTGATTTTTTGGTCCGACACAGGGTTTTTTGCTTATTTAATTGTGTATTTTGTTAAATGAACAAAATAATAATGTTTTGCTTTTCAAGTTTTTTTGTATCTACACAGACAAATATTTTGTTGGATGTTCTCTCAGTGTAACTGTGAAACGGGGAGAATCTCTTGACTATTAAACAATGTTGCTGCACTAACAACGTAAAAAATCCAGGATATTTATTTGCTCTGCAGCGTAATGCCAATTGCCAGAGAGCCATAGTTGTAGTTTAAAATTAAAACTACCTTAATAACTGAAATAAGTTAGAAACAAGTAACTCATTCGCCCGTATACCTGTTACGCGATTTAATTTGCAATATGTTTGTAATGCAAGTTTTTAAATGCAACTATTTCACGTGTGCGAAATTGGTTTTAGCATGGAGAAAAAAAAATAAGGCTCGGAACCAGGGCTGAAGATAAATTTTTTAACGCATCACTTTTATTGCAAACACTGTCTTGAAGCGAGAAACGACATTTTCAAACTGTTGTAGCTATAAATAATCGAGGTAAATTCATGAAAAACTAGTACAGGGCATTGCATTTATAATTACTGCGGACTATCCACGCACAAAATAATATAGTTACCTCTTATAAAATCTCATAGATAAACGCAGGACNTTATAATTACTGCGGACTATCCACGCACAAAATAATATAGTTACCTCTTATAAAATCTCATAGATAAACGCAGGACGATGATTATACTATAAACCAGTTCAGAGCACTGCACTGCACTGCACGTTGCGGCGATGACGCACTTGATGTGCCTGGCATTGTCGTCCTTACCGCTCCTGCACCTCTCTGTCTCAAAGCTCGAGGTAAAATTAATCGTGCAATTTATAAACCTAGGTAGATGTATATTGAGTTGAACTTAATTTCGAACGTGGATTGTACTTTTGCCAAACCATATGCCACGCTCCACTGTATAAAAAAAATTAACGAGCTATGCACATCATTCAGCAGCACCAATTGGTTTAGATTTTCAGTTTGCACAATTTCATTATCAGCAAACTGGAAGGCAGAAAAAAAGTATATTTTTATTTTTTTNTACTACGAAAAAGGAAAATGAAAGTAAATAAATATTTTAGCCATGTGTTTGTATTTGCCTCGAACTTATGAACGGGACTTCAACCGAAACTCTCACAACAATGGTTGCATTTTTTTATTTTTTTGGAGTTCATTTAGGCACTTGCTTTTTATGCCAAGGAGTTACATAAATAATAAAATACGCTGAAATTAAAATACAAAAACACACAGAGCTTTGAATTATTCGGTATTTGAACCCGTCATACAATTCAACCCGTCATACAAATCATACAATTCGCTTTAAACACGAATGCAAAGCTCAAAAATAAGAAATCTTCGAGAGCTTCGCTCTAAGAGATCGTTCCCAAATGTACTACATAGTTTTATACGCATATTAACAGACCACGGACAGACCAGGTTTTTTACATACATCCATCGGAGCTTTTGTACTGTTATTAAGAACTCACGATATTGAGAATTTTTTTTTTGGATTCGAGACACAGTGGTAAGGGCNGGAGCTTTTGTACTGTTATTAAGAACTCACGATATTGAGAATTTTTTTTTTGGATTCGAGACACAGTGGTAAGGGCGACAATCACACGTGCGCCTAGCACACCATCGCCCCTACGTGCAAGGCGCTGAACCGTGCCGTGCGATACTTCCGTCGTCACGCTGTTCTCTGCAAACCAGATCTCCAACAGCGGCAGTTTATTACACGCGATGAAAACCCACATACCGAACGACTGCGCGGTTCCACTTTCCTCCTACCTCCCAAGGAAACTGCGCAGTTAAACTTTTAAAAATGCAATTTTTTAAAATCCTTTATAGAATTTTTTTTTANCTACCTCCCAAGGAAACTGCGCAGTTAAACTTTTAAAAATGCAATTTTTTAAAATCCTTTATAGAATTTTTTTTTAATGTACGTAATGTAATAAACACGAAACCGTACGGGGCTTAGATAATTGGTTTGATATTTTCTGGCGNTTTTTTTTTAATGTACGTAATGTAATAAACACGAAACCGTACGGGGCTTAGATAATTGGTTTGATATTTTCTGGCGAAAAGTCGCATTCCCAGGATATTCATTTGCTGAGATAACTCGTAAACGCGCGAACTGCGAATACACAGAGTGTACGTCAGGTCTATAAACTTTTAAGGGTAGGTGAAGTTAAGAGATTTGNAACGCGCGAACTGCGAATACACAGAGTGTACGTCAGGTCTATAAACTTTTAAGGGTAGGTGAAGTTAAGAGATTTGGGCGGGGGTGAGGACGAGGGTGAAGTGAGGTGAGGATGGAGCAGGTACCGAGATGCCACGGCAGGGGAAACGGAACTCCCCGAGAATACCCCGCCGACCAGCGGCATCGACCGGCACGATTCCCACGTGCGAAAATCTGGGAGCGGCCCCACCGGGAATCGAGCCGCGTTCATCNCCAGCGGCATCGTCCGGCACGATTCCCACGTGCGAAAATCTGGGAGCGGCCCCACCGGGAATCGAGCCGCGTTCATCTGGGTGGGAGGCGACTAGTAAATGTATCTTAAGGTACACAACCTCGTAGAGTAGAATTCCTATATTTGCAATTCTTTACGCCGTACATGTATTAAAATGTTAAAAAAAAAACCCTCCACTACAGTTTAGGAAGTTCACAGAAATATTTCGACGGAGTTACTTCGTCCAGGCACCAGCAGGAGGTGCTCGGACTTCTCCGGGTCCGTGGCCGGTATGTCGCCAAAGCAGATTGCCTTCATCAGGCCATNAACGCGCGAACTGCGAATACACAGAGTGTACGTCAGGTCTATAAACTTTTAAGGGTAGGTGAAGTTAAGAGATTTAGGCGGGGGTGAGGACGAGGGTGAAGTGAGGTGAGGATGGAGCAGGTACCGGGATGCGACGGCAGGGGAAACGGAACTCCCCGAGAATACCCCGCCGACCAGCGGCATCGTCCGGCACGATTCCCACGTGCGAAAATCTGGGAGCGGCCCCACCGGGAATCGAGCCGCGTTCACCTGGGTGGGAGGCGACTAGTAAATGTCTCTTAAGGTACACAACCTCGTAGAGTAGCATTCCTATATTTGCAATTCTTTACGCCGTACATGTATTAAAATGTTTTAAAAAAAAACCTCCACTACAGTTCAGGAAGTTCACAGAAATATTTCGACGGAGTTACTTCGTCCAGGTACCAGCAGGAGGTGCTCGGACTTCTCCGGGTCCGTGGCCGGT
The DNA here is from genome assembly GCA_002778355.1 of Clitarchus hookeri. Lineage (NCBI taxonomy): Eukaryota > Metazoa > Arthropoda > Insecta > Phasmatodea > Phasmatidae > Clitarchus > Clitarchus hookeri. The sequence continues at coordinate 94,961 of NQII01001697.1, forward strand.
ATGTCGCCAAAGCAGATTGCCTTCATCAGGCCATGCATTTCTCAAACAATGTAGGCAGGGACACGCTGGTCCCCCCGCCATACCGGCTTCAAGTCGACATAATCAGCGTTCCCCGCTTACGTGTTCAAAGACGGCTTTGATGTCCAACATTCCCTGCCGGCGACAGTGAATCAATCCGATGATCAAAGCCCACGCAGAGCACTTCTGAAACTGCATTTGCACACCCGGGTTGTGGATGCTGGACCAACGCAGTCATTTCGGCCGAAGGGAAATCACGGAGGACAGATCTATCACCACGGCGCTCTGGACCACGTTGATGCAAAGGGAGGAAAAAAATCCAATACAAATTGTAAAAAAAACACTGTCTGCGTCTGAGAGCCACTTCTAGGAAAGTTGTATCAGACAACGTTTCGCCTTGACTGAGAGGAAAGTCTGCTCTGACGTTGACGACAATAAGAGCATCATCTGCTTCGAAATCTTGTTCCGACATAATAAATATTAGTGCCATTTATATCAATTGGAGGATAATGCAATTTTCTCACAGTAGGCCGCCTGTTGTGGCCATTCAACCTGCTTATGCGATTCCTCCAAGGCATACTGGGATCTGAAATAAATTATTACCAAGATTATGTTAGGTTTGGTAGGGTATGTGCTATGGAATAAAACAGAAAATTCACACGAGTTTTAGAAAATAATCAACACATTTTACGTTATTTTCTTTGGTATACTGATAAATTAATATACGACTGGCAGACACGTGTGATTAGACCCACAAAACTAGGACGGCCACATATCGTGTTTGGTAGATTAGCTATCTCTGCAAGATTCCTAGTTAGTAGTCAACCTCCTGTAGATTTATGGAATATGAGTACTTGTCAACCGTAATTTGAACATCTAAATCACCGCGTTTTGTTCCCTGCCTTCAATTTCGGTGAAAATACTATAACATTTCAGTGATACTTTTGTTAAGCATCATTAAACATGATACAGCACATAGTCATATTAATAATGCATACTGCGCTGAGAAAATTTATTAACTTACACTGTCAATTCCATTATTTCAGTTTCCTGGAATATTAGTGTAATGTGATCATTTATATTACTATTATGTATAAGTTATTTAAACACATGTTACATTCACTAAATTCGCAGTATCTTCGTAGATAGGTTTCTTCACTAAATTACGTTATATTTTACTTTTTGTATGCACGAAAAGAACAATGTGAATTTGATGCGGTCTCTAGTTATGAATATTTGAATACCAAGAATATTAATATTCAAACATTACTCTTTATAAATGGAAATTTATTTTGCTTATTTTCAACAATTATTCTAAATAAATATTACATTAAAATTAATCAAGAAACAATTTTAATGTATGCCAATTAAACCACAATATAAAAAAAATATATTTCAGAATGGGTAACAGCATATTTTTTTATGTAAAAACGATTGAAGAAAATTAGTTAGAAAGTTGTTTAGAAATAATGGGCTATGAGAATTTTGTGTGATTACGCAAAATATTTAAGCAATTTCCTGGTAACTGAATCCTAACCCGAGTGCTTCCACAAAACTCTATAATGAATTTGTATTTAGACAGTAAGGTAAAACAGGTGTCATATTGTTGAAACTATTTCGGGACTACATTGAGTTTTTGACGCTGGCCATTGTTCCGACTCTCCTGTTGATTGTTACTACGCTCGTTGTTTAGGCGCGGCACTTTGCGGTAGCGACACACTTAGGTTGGCACTTAGGGCTTAATGACTCGTCGACAGTGAGGTCATTAGAGGCGGAACAAGTTGTTTGGAGAAGCATGAACGGGGAAGGAATCGGCAACGGCCTGTACATGATAAGGAACCACCCCAGAGATCGCCTGGAGCGATTTCGAGAAAGAACGTGAAACCGAAATCACGGTGACTACCCCCAGAACCTCCTGAATGCGAGTCAAGTGATTCGCCTCGCTCGCCAACAAAGCTGGGACTTCGCTGATGTCTAGGGAATAACCGTGACTGACTCGCAAGGAGCTGCTACGCCTGAAGGCTGCACCAGGTGAAGTGAGCGCTTTTGAAAGCACTGCATAAGATCTACTTGTATGCACATTACGTTTCCTTCCGACACATGTACAATTAACACTGACACGGGCTTGATCACTGTATTCATGCGTCCGTCAAGTTCAACTGCGAAATTCTTAACAAAGTAAATATTTTACTAATCTTCTAATTCTTACACTTTTATGAATTAAAAGAAAAATTTTAAAAATAATTTCAATATTTACANCACTGACACGGGCTTGATCACTGTATTCATGCGTCCGTCAAGTTCAACTGCGAAATTCTTAACAAAGTAAATATTTCACTAATCTTCTAATTCTTACACTTTTATGAATTAAAAGAAAAATTTTAAAAATAATTTCAATATTTATAGATGTTTGACTTATACTTTCAGTTCAACGCTACGACTTAGGACTACGCTCCTCTCAGTAGCTGCCAACTTAACTCGGCACATGTCAGGTAGTGTGAAATATATGCAGGCAGGGGCAGTGGCATTTTTACAAGGTTGAATTCAAGTGCTCACTTTACCGCGAACAGAGTTTAGATGATAACACTTCTCGGTCGTACTTCTCACGCAGGACCTACGAGCGGACGAAGGAAAGCTGTCGGGACCGAGTGGCCGGCGATGAGAAGTGCAAAGAGAACTCCGAACCAGAAGACAGCGCAGTCGGCGCCGAGACACGGCGGCGGTCCGCCCACTGTACCCANGGGACCGAGTGGCCGGCGATGAGAAGTGCAAAGAGAACTCCGAACCAGAAGACAGCGCAGTCGGCGCCGAGACACGGCGGCGGTCCGGCCACTGTACCCAGCAAACTGGGGCAGTGTTGCCAGTCTGAGGAAAATTTCCCACGACCAAGGGGAAAATCGGTATTTTTTTTTCAACTGCGAGAAAAGGAAAATTAACTGAGAACCAAAACAACTGCTAGTAATTGTATCACGGTGTTTCCATCCATGTATTTGTCAGCGCCATTTTCGGCCAGAATTCAGAAATTTATACTGAAAGAATTTCCCGATATTTAAGCTAAATTTCACATTCGAGATAAAAAGCATCTAGTAATAAACTTTCGTTATAACAAACAGTGGGATATAAAGCAGCCGAAACCCACTGCAGTTACACGCGTTAGGAGTCGGTTATTCACAGGGAGAAACCATTGGGCGCTGCATTATCAGCACAGCTGGGTGCACTAGGATATGAATACAGAAATACGATCCTTCGTATACTGGAGTCATTATCCCCCTCAGTTATTACATTAAGACATTGGTTTGGGTATGTGCATGGAAGCAAATAAATTGTACAAAAATATTTTCGGTTTCAGGGTTGCCAACTCAGAATCGCATTAAGTAGTTGTACTGATGTAAAAAGTAGTTAGTTTGTAATTAAACTAGGAAGTGCTAGAAGTCGCTAGTTTTGTAGCTAAAAAAATATTTTTACAATTTATATTAGTAATTAAATTAAAGAAAAAAAAACTAACTATCTTACTTATTCGGTGTCTGTAAATAAGTTGGTGTCAGGGGACAGGGGACCGGAGCTCGGCGTTGTTCATGCTCTGTCATTCCAGTCCGCCGGCGGCCATTATTACTCGTTATTCTCTCAAGATAGCGCCGATCCCTCCAGCTGCAAAAACGAGCCCCAGAAAGACACTTTTTGATCTACCGGAGGGATTTGGGAGGCTCGCTTCTCGAGGGCAGAGCCAACATTGACTAGATAGAGGAGGCCCCAGCGCTATCGAATTCCGAGCGCATGACGTCACTCACAGTAGGCCACCAGCCAACTAACGAATTCTTTGTACTGGCAGTGGCTGAAGGTATCTGTTCTCGTGTGGATGCCTTATTGTGCTGTGATTATTATCGTTTCCTTTAAAAACGTTTAGTAGGATATAATGTACAAGTAACAAACGTTTTTATATTGAATTGACTTTTTAAGTGTTGTGCTCCACACTGCAGGGGTAATTAAAATAACGGGCCGAAAGTGTACGATTTTAAATTTCCGATCGGTGAAGAGAAGAAATTAAAATGTGTTTTGGCTTTACCACGGGAAAATTTCCAGCTTAGTCAACAGTCAAGAGTACGACTTTTTTTAAAAATAAAAATTAAACAGCATGTCCTACTAAATTCAACTGTTAAAATTAAAGTTGTACAAACGTTTCTGTATTATAACTTTAACAATGCTATGAAAAGATTGCGGAGATTTCATGGTCATGATTTATTCGAACTCTGAAAACAACTACTGAATATGGCTATGANGCTATGAAAAGATTGCGGAGATTTCATGGTCATGATTTATTCGAACTCTGAAAACAACTACTGAATATGGCTATGACCTCCACAATAAAATTCAACTGAGATAAGCAGATATGTTATTCTTATATGTGCGCATTAATCGTGAGACGAATAAATAAAATTTAAATGGTTAAATTAATTCGTACAATAAAGTTTACAATTTAATGATACATTAATCACTACATGCGAGCTCTTTGATACTTCTATTAAATATAATTAGAAATTTCCTGCAACGTTACCAAATTTACAGATTACATTATTCCACTTTAGTTCATGTACGTACTTATATTATGAAAATTATTAATTTTGTCTCCCCATTGTACGAACACATTACGTTATACACTGTATATGTACAGCACGTCTACTTTTTTTGAGCAGATTTCTTTAATTTTCCATTTAGAAGTTACGTGAGCATACGGCATTGCAAAATAACAACTCCGTTTTTTTAGTGAGTGACCCGTAACGGGTAGTACGGGTCACGGTTCACGGTGACGCTATGTGAAACGATCGTAATAGGTCTTATTGAAACACACCAGTCAAGGTACAGCCTCTCTACGTGAACGTGTTTCTTGAACTTACAGTACACATCAGAAGTTTAGGACCACGCAAGGTGTAAATGAAAACTTAAACTCTACATGATGTAGGATATAGATCAATAATATAAATAATAAGAAAACACTGTGACATATTTTAATGCATCTAAAAAAAAAAACAGAACATTAGGTAACCTACGAACATTTGTTGGTGTTGTTATTAGATTTTTTTCACATGTATATTATGCTTCTGACTTCAAAAAGAATTTATTGTGTTTGATACACGTGCCTTTGAAATGCCCGCCTTGGTTGCAAATTCTCATTGTTTTGTTGCACTTACTTATTCCAACAGTTTACCATGTTATGTTCGGTAATAAACTTTTTTCGTCATTTTATACACAACGGCACGAAACCTCCACTGCAACTGTTTGTCTCAACATGGATGGAAGAAATACGCGAATTTATAATTTCACGGTAACAAACCTGTAATGTTACATTTGAGTGGAAAGAGAAATAACGTAACGCTGGAAACCCCATCTCGCTAGCTCAACTGGTAATAAACATGTAAAGTTGTCAGTTTCGGAAAATTTGTAGCTAATTTTCCGTGCTGTGAGAAAAAAATAAATTAAAAAACTTGTTTCCACATTTATTTTGGCCCCTTTTAGTTTTCTCTTTCGAAATTATTTATAAAGGTTATTTAAAAAAGCATTACACTTAAAAAGCTGAAGATTTGTGTCTACATAACTTTCTGCATAAAATGTGTGCGACAATTCCAGTTATGTATTCCTTTCAAAAATCATAACTAACTAACTATTTGACCTATTTCAATAAATTAATTATGTTAATGTGTGTGTTAACAGTAACAATGTTGAAAAATTGTATAACACAGATTGCACCAAACGTTTTACAGCAGAAAAGTATTTCAATAGATTTACAAATGGTCTTAAACTTTTGACGGGCACTGTATATACNGTCTTAAACTTTTGACGGGCACTGTATATACTAAGTGTGGAATCACGATTTAAATTCGTAAAAAACCATAGGAAATTTATTTTGGCACAGTAAACACAGAAAATTTATTTTTGTTAATTAAACTAAATTGTGCATTGAAAATTATATAATATATAGGCCTTTCAACGCTCATGCAAACATGCAGGTGTAAAAATGCAGAAAGTGTCTATNACTAAGTGTGGAATCACGATTTAAATTCGTAAAAAACCATAGGAAATTTATTTTGGCACAGTAAACACAGAAAATTAATTTTTGTTAATTAAACTAAATTGTGCATTGAAAATTATATAATATATAGGCCTTTCAACGCTCATGCAAACATGCAGGTGTAAAAATGCAGAAAGTGTCTTTCATTTATTAGTAAATAGCGCAGTTTGGCATTAAAATACGTATTTTAATACCATACTGTGGTATTTAATAAAAAATGATAGACACTTGCTGCACAATGTTAAAGTTGGCTTACATTTAATTCATTATCACATTAATGTAGAGTTTAAGAGTGTAGTATTTTCATTAAAATAAAAGTATAATTAGTCACGAAGGCATATCGCCAATTACTTAAGCGATACAATCAAAAAATAACAAACGTGTTAAAAGCTAAACATAAGTAATAAACATTAAATGCGTAAAAAGTGTTCGCGTGCCCTTGATAACATTCCCATACATTAATGATCTTGAAATTCCGCTACAGTGGTGAGCTTGAGTTCTCTCGGTAACAGATACAGTAAGGTCAAATACTAAGCTTGATTCCTCACAGGACGCCGTAATAGCAAATAAATAATGATTCATACAAGTTGGTCCAGTAGATTAACATGTGTAGTTGGGTAGTTGGTTCGTGATCAGCTAAGCTGTTACTGTATCTGTCTCCAGGCACTTGCCTCACACATCACCGCTACCACCAGCATAGCTGTGATTAACTGCAGAAAATGTTTGTCCATATGCATCAGGCACAGTGGTTTCGGAGTTGGTCTAAGGACTTTTTTCCTATGGTTTTGTGCTCCTGTTAATGCAGTAAATCCTGATATTATCCAAGGTAAGACACCACTGGGTATCAAACCCAACGCCCCACATTATCTTTCAAGGATTCAACGTACACTAAATTTATTCTTGTTCTTATACAAAAAAACGTGTCGCTCAGCTACCTAAATAATTTTTAGTAGTCTACGAGTAAAACACTTTCCTTTTTAATAAATACGTCACATATGTGCGTGTTGTACGTTAAGAGGATACTGTGATATTACCATGTTTTTACGTCAGGCACAAACATGAGATTAAGCTAATCGATTGATTCTGGCAGAATATACATGCTGCAGTTCCTAAGTGAAAATAAAAAAAACATTGAAGATGATAAAAAAAATCTGAGATTTGAATTTGCTTGTATACGTAATTTACTAATATTTTATTCAGAACCAACTTAAAAATTTTCCAGCCAGGAGAAGTGATAAACGGGTATAGTTTCATCGAAGAGAAAAATAACTTTCAAAGCATTGAACTCATATAATGAATAACATTTAGTTAAAGTCGAACGAAAATCACAGAAAGTGAACTACATTAGCAAGGAATCTCTGAAAAAGTTTCGCAGGCCGAAAACGCGACTAAAATTTGTAGGCTAATATTTGGGTTATGCATATATTATTTGGTTTGTTGTAGGTACGAAATAAAAGTGAACTAAAATAAGTTTATCTTGGGGTAATGTTGGTAATATATCATGACTGGAATAAGTCCGCTACACAGTAAGGTAACCGTTTCCGTTATAAATATAATTTAATTCAGGCACACTTAGTTTTCAATTAAATACTTATCACAAAAGTGGAGATTTTAAGCATTAATGGATGGAGGTTTGTTCAACAATTAGACATTGTTTCATGAAACAATGGTTTTACTTCAGGTAGTCATAGCTTTTGTGTGCCAAGAATGTAAACAAATAAATGATTCTCAAAGGAATGCTAAAAAAAAAAAAAAAAAAAAAAAAAAAAAAAAATAAATAAAAAAAAAAAAAAAAAGTTTTTGAAGTATAAAGCAGGGGATCGCACCTAATACCGGGATAACAATCGCTTTTTTAATGCAGTGGTTAAAAGACACGCCTCATTTTATGAACGTATGCTGAGACACGCATCGCATATAACACTTTAACAAATATTACACACAATCAACGTAATGCCACGAAGATGTACGCCAGTCGTCAACTTACTAATCGCGGTAAGGTAGCGCGCCAACGGAGGAGGTGGCCCACAAGTGATGACGTCACAGCAGTGAGCGAGGACCTTCTATCTAGTCGGTGTTGGCAGAGCAGTGGCGGCCATTTTGATTTTATAGGCATAGGGTATGCCAAATCGATGCACGGGTTCAGGGATCTGAGCGGGAGCCAACCGTTATCCATCTTGGTTTTGTCAACCATTTTAACCATCATGTTGGATGCCGGTGACCTTGACCTTTAACCTTAAACCAAAAATTTTTCCCAAAAATCCCAACACTTCCCAGAAATCCCAAAAAAATTCCGAAGAATTCCCAAATATGTATAAAAGTTTATAAAAAAATTTATTTTTTAAAATTATAATTATTTTTTTTAATGTTTATGCTTAGAGGGGACGAGGGACTGGAACCGACCAGCCACCATGTTATAATGTCACATAACCGCCATGTTGGACCAAGGTGACCTTTATCAATGACTTTGGTAATATAACCGTGACCTTAGATAATATTAAAAACAAAAAATCGAGAAAAATTTTAAAAATTGAATAAATTCACAAAAAAGTCAGCAAGAATATTACGTTACTGACTACTACTGCAATTTTTGGATCCATGTGATCTTGATCTTTGACCTTGAGCCGGCAACTTTTAACCTTAAATCCCAAAAAAATATTAAAAATTCTACATTTTTTAAAATGATTTATGAAAAATTTATAAAAAATATTATTACAAATTATTTAAAAAAAAAATTTTAAATCTTACATTTCCGGAGTTTCCCCACAGCACCATGTCCAGATGACAAACGAAAAAATCAATATGGCGGGTGGAGTGCATTAGACAGAATGAACAATGGTGAGGGGAGTGGAGGTCTGCAGACTAATTAACCAATGAGAAACATCGGTAGGGTAGGAGAATGTTAATATAATGTGATTGATTGCAGGTGGTTGGGGGTCAGTCATCTGATTGACATGGTGCTCTGGCAGATCTCCGAAAATATAAGTTTTTAAAAAGTATTTTTAAAAATAATTTTTATAATATTTTTTATTTATTTTTATGTATTATTAAGTGATTATTGGGATTTTGAATTTTTTTTTTTGGGTTCAAGATCATAAGTCACCGGGTCAAGGTCAAAGGCATGCCTATAAAACCAATATGGCCACCACTGCCTCTGCTCTGGAGAAGCGAAAATCCCAAATCCTTCTGATGGATCGAAAAGTGCCTTTCTGCTGCTCATTTTTGCAACTGGGTGAATCGGTGCTTTTCTAAGGGAAAAACGGGAAATTTTAAGGGGAAAAAATGGAAATTTTTAAGGAATAAGAAAGATTTTGAGGTAAATTTAATCTATTTTAAGAGGAAACTAAACATTTTGAAGGAAAAATGGGTTCCGGGGATTGGAATGACAGAGCATGTACAATTCCGAGCTACGGTCCCCTGTCCCCTTGTGCACGAACATACATAATCATTCTACTGTCAACCTCAAACTTTGTACTCGTTGAAGCAAGGAGCATGGGAGGAGAAATTTGGCACTTCCAGGTTAGACTTCGAGTCTAATTGCTGGCCGGATTTGGGGTATAAACGACTGTTTACTGCAACTACACAGCACGATATCTCTTTTTTCAAATAAAAAAATATATATATATTTATTTATAACACGTGTAATTAAAAGAGCTTGTAAGAAAATGGCATTGACTCATTCCATGTAGTAAAATGTAATAATACGAATTTTTATTTCAAAAATTTTAAAAGGAAATAATTTTTGTCCCTGCAGCAGCTTGTCTTCGTTAGCCACATACGTACTTAGGCTAGAGTGGAAAATGTTTAAATTTTTGTTATGTTGTTAACAATAAGAAAATGTTTAAGATAGGAATGTAAACAAATTACATAGAAACCAGGAGTTTGTAAGAGTACTTACTGAGGGCGGTGGACATTTCCGATCGTAGTTTGGGGTGCACACCACTTAGTCTACATTCTGTCACTGAGATTACACTGGATATTAACTGCAGCTACAGTTCCGATACTGCTGATGAATACTAATGCAGTAGCAGAACGTGGTGTGAGGTAAGACTTTCAGTTATTTATAAAACCGGAAATAATAAAGGCAAAAAAAGTATAATTTGTAAGTATCTAGTTTTGTCGTAAAATTCGTGTTTTCCGGGGAAAGTCGCCTGATTTCTCGCTAGGCACTAAAGTCAATATTTTGTAACCACAGATATGCAAAATCGCTAGTTGCAGGCGACAGTAATCGGGCGACGTGAAACAGCGGTATATCAACATCTCCGACTCTTTTTGCAGGCGGGATAATCTGTAAGTTCCCGTGGGGTCGTGTTGAAATGCCTTTTCCCTGTATCGACCCTCATCTTTCCGACGACCCGCTACCCCAAAGCAGTTTGTTTCGGTAGCTCCAGGAATCCCACACCCCCTCGAGGGGTAATTCGCAGATAACCATCCTCTCCACATGAGAAATGTATTAGCCACGCTGGTAGAGAAACCCTCCCACGCACACTCTCCGCCTGCCCTTCCAAACCTCGCCCACGTTTCCAGGACCACTTCTCCTCCCCTGGTCCAAGCAAAGCGGGACACCTAGGTCGGCGCGAGCTCCGGCACTTTTGAAGGGAAACGTGGCACATGCGCGCCCCCGCAGGGCGTCGAAATCCTCCCTCCCCCATCCAACCCTTTCAGATGTTCGCCTCGGGCGTGTAACGTAAACAGATGCGGACCGCGCCGTTCATTTGCATTACTGATCCGCTCTCTCTCTCTCTNTCGCCTCGGGCGTGTAACGTAAACAGATGCGGACCGCGCCGTTCATTTGCATTACTGATCCGCTCTCTCTCTCTCTCTCTCTCTCATTCATCTTCCTCGGAGGCTATTCTCTCTTCATCCACGGACCAGGGATGCTTTTCCCGTTCAATTACCTGCATTCATAGATCCCGCCCCCACCCACAATTTCTAGAATGTTCGTGTATAACCCCCGCTGACTGGCACATGGGTCTGAGAAAAATAAAATTTGGAACAAAGAGAAGAAAGTAGGGCGCACTCAGCGCGAAATGCTTTCGCGGTTTGAATAACTTATTATTAAAAACTCTTACCCCCTGCGGGTTCCATCCCCTTCCTCAAACCTTTCGCCGCGTTCCATCTTCGAGAACACTGGAGAGGTGCTCTCGACGAACAGGTTCGCGGAGAAGGGACGTGAAGAGTGAGGGAGGGGTAGAGAACTCTCGACGCTTTTCTGCTTGGCGAGAAAACACCCGGGAACGTGTGAAGAAAACACCTTTCGGCCCCAGGAAAACACACCCAAAACCCCCCCACCCACACCCCTCGTTCTTCTTCAACAGGTGAAATGTTTTCTTTTTGCGGCGCCGAACCAGCTCTGCTACGCGCTTTTGAAAACGCCGCCTAGAGATTAAGAGCCCGTTTTTTTTTANTTTTTGCGGCGCCGAACCAGCTCTGCTACGCGCTTTTGAAAACGCCGCCTAGAGATTAAGAGCCCGTTTTTTTTTTACCTCCGACGCGGGGGAGTTAAGGTAAATTGAATACCGTGAACCAGCGCTTGGCAAATAAGTTCATCNTTTTTTTTTACCTCCGACGCGGGGGAGTTAAGGTAAATTGAATACCGTGAACCAGCGCTTGGCAAATAAGTTCATCAGCGTGTGGTTATCACTGGTTGTCCATGGTAAACTGAGCACTTGTGCACGTGATCGACTTCCACGTGCATTGTGCATTTTCATGAAGTTTGCAAATAAGAGCCTGCTCTCTTTATTCATGCGTCGGTCAAGTGAATCTGTGAAGTTATAAGAAAAATAAATATTTTACGAAATTTCTCATTCTTATATTTACGTGAATATGAAACGTAAAGGAAGAGAAATTATTTTAGTATTAAAACATGTTCGTAAGACACTTTTAATCGTTTAATCGTTACCAACTCTACTGGACGCATGTCTGTCAGGTTGGCCGTTAGTNATGTTCGTAAGACACTTTTAATCGTTTAATCGTTACCAACTCTACTGGACGCATGTCTGTCAGGTTGGCCGTTAGTACATATTATGCAGGTAGGGGGAGTGATTTTTTTCGAACGTTTATCTAAGAACTTCTCACTAACCGTGATTATGTTATACGTAACGATTGGCTAAATAATTGAGCTGTGGTTTACAAGGTTTTATTTTCCAAGTTTTCTGAAGACATCTCAAGTTCTTCTCTCAGGAAACTCGCAAACACAACGTTAACAAGTATAAAAACACCACGGGGAAAATAAATAACTGTATTTGTGCGCTAGGCAGACTATTTGACACAAATAATTTTTAATACTAAAAATTGAGTGTGTTTGAACCAGTTTAACTTGAAGACGTATACTAATTTTGTAATTAAAAAAAATTTATTTTGTAAATAACGTACTAGAAATATATTTAATAACATTTAACGTTTGAACTTATTATTTCTTACAAGTAATTTCCAATATACCGTTTTCCTATGTATTTTTAATACCTAGTGACTACGAAACAAATATTTCACTTTATAAAAAAAATTTAAGTAAAATTGCATTTATCCTAATAATAAGGTAGGATACGTTAACGTTACTGGAATCACACAGACATATACAAGATTTATGTGATAAACGACCAAAAATTTAATATACTATGTTAAGTTTAAAATGTCTTTGCTCGTATCATTACTGCAGTAAGTAGTTTTCCTATTATTTTAGTTGGGTCTGATTGTTTGCGTTCAATTTCTTTATACTGTAACCAGGGAATTACCATTTCGTGATTTATTTTTACGTTGTCGGTCTTTCGTAACTATTGTAATGCATTTTGTTAACTTTCGCTCATAGTAGTTGGTGTTTTACTTCTTGCCAGGTTAATATTTGGTATATATTTGTTGTCGTTCATTTTCTGAGATTGATTTTCGTGTGTGTGCATTGTTCTTTTGCAATTAGTCGGCGATGAATGCAGTCATATAAACACTTGAATAAATTCAGTATTAGCATTGAAAACCTCGTGGTAACAGGTAACACCAATCCTGTGTCATATCTGGCATTATCTACATAAATACGGCACAAATATTATAACAATAAAACTAATTTTGTGGAATTTTTTTCAGCTACGAAAATAATTAATCTACTTTTTTTTTAAAGAATGTAAAAGTTAACCTGTCTGTTAAACTTAACACTAAGGACAATATAAAACTTATCTGTCTTAGCTACTCGCTATCATATTAAGTCTTGTCTTCGTCTATTTTGCAGAAATTCTTCGTTTTCACGTCATAATTCTTGATTCATAGTAATTACTGACAATGTACGATCATAGAAAGTTTACACTTTATGAGTTATTTAATATTTTTTGTGCTGAATTTTAATTGTGTATTATATGCTAGTCGTAAAAATTCGAGAACAAATTGATAAAATATGAATATGTTCTCAACTTTTTACAACTAGCAGATAACGCACAATTAACATTCAGCTCAAAAATTCAACAATTCGTAAAATGTAAATTTTCTGTAATCCTGCATTGTCAGTAATTACTATGAATCCAAAATTACGACGCAAGATTGAAGCATTTCTGCGAAAGAGGTGAAGTCGGACCTTAATGTATGTAGGATCTTTGGAGGTAAATTGATAGGCAATTATCAATAAAAATTTTCAATTTCAGTTTATTGTACGACTATATACTGGGCGGTAATAATATCCTTGGTAATAAACCATGCAAGTTAGCCACAAGAAAGCGAACTTAAGTTCGCATTCTGGCACTTGCATACCGAAATCAGTAACACGACACCGTTGGTAGTGACATCATTTTGGCAAAGCATGTAATAAAAATAATAATAAGTTGCGGCTACTACAGATATATTGAAGTCATTTGTCACACTGCATGAAGCTATTATTTTAATTTACTTCAAAAATAAAATACAACAGTTGATATTAAATTGTGAGTTAAAATGCACAACATTTTATTACCCATTCCTCAATGCACATACGCAAGCAAATTCCTGTATAAATTATTTAGTATAAGTCCGATGTTCTAGGTAAGTAAGCAGTAAAGGGATTGAATATTGCATTTTCAGAGAAAACATATCCATTATTTGAATTCTATGATTAAACGTTTCCTTGAAGTCTGGCGTTACTTATTTCAATCAAAGATTTGCTTTGGTCACAGCATAAGAAAGATATGGAAAGAAACTATTGCTCAATGAGAAAACGCTAACATTTTTCGGAAAAATATTCTGTTAATAAATTTTNAAAGATATGGAAAGAAACTATTGCTCAATGAGAAAACGCTAACATTTTTCGGAAAAATATTCTGTTAATAAATTTGTTTTACTCAAAAAATGTGTATTTTAGCGAAGTATTTGATAGTGTGTGAAGGATTGTCCCCACCTCAACATCAACCACAACTTCTTAACTGATCCTCCGCGAGATTCCGTCTCACAGAGATCTAAGAAAAGGAAGGAACGGGAGGCGTTAATTCCGAAAAACAAAGCTCAAAGGGAGAAAAAGACATTTGACTCAATATAAGCATTTCCAGGTTGGTGGGAGTGTAGAAGCACATTGCAATTATATGACTTTTGTTGTATAATTTTGGCTTTATATCTTTCTTTCCACCGAAATGCAATTCAACTTTGTTTACATAAGATATCACAACTATTTTACTAACATTTAAATCGATATACAGTACTATAAAAATATTCGAATTCCTTCTCCTAAGGTACGTAATCAACAAAATATATAAAATATTATGAATAATATCTTTTACAATTATCATTTCATGAGATTGTTCAGGCTCTAGATGTAAATAGAATGATTTGGGGAAGTTGGGGGGACAAGGGAGTAGGGCGGTGGAAATGATCATGCTCTGTCAACCTGACAACCGGCGACCATTTTCCCTCAGAATTTCCCTTTTTTTCCTTAAAATCGACCAATTACCCCTCAAGAGTTCCCTTTCTCACTCAAAATTTCCTTCTTTTTCCTTCAAAATTTCCTATTTTACCCTCAAAAATGTATAAGTCCCCCCTTTTGCAAACAAGAAGGCTCTCCCCCCTCCCTCCAGAGCACAGAAAGCGCATTTCATACTAATCGGGGGGCTTCTTTTCAAGGGCAGAGCAGTGGCGGCCATATTTATTTTTTATGCACAGGGTATGACAAATCGATACACAGGGTTCAGGGTCCGGAGTCAGACCTGACCATCCACCATCTTGGTTATGTCAGACATCTTAGTACCAATATTGGATCAAGGTAACATTGACCTTGACCTCTGACCTTTACCCCGTGACCTTGAATTACCTTGAACACAAAAATGCCGAAAAATTCTAAAAATCCCCCCAAAAAAATTTAAAACTCCCAAAAGTTTGTTTAAGATATTTATAAAAAAAATATTTAAAAAAATACATAAAATTAATATATTGTATGTTTGGGCTCAGAAGGAGGATCAGAGCCGATAAGCCGAACCGTTATGACATCACCGGGCCAACATATTGGATCCAAGTGGCCTCGATCTTGACCCATGACCTTGACACTGTGCCCATGACTTTGAACCCAAAAAATTACAGAATTCTCAAAAAAATCTGCAAACATTAAAAAAAATTATTGAAATATTAAATAAGTTATTAAAATAATTTTTTTAATATAATTTGGAAAATTATTTTAAAAACTTACTTTTTCGAGGTTTCTCCAGCAGCACGTCCAGCAGACGACTGACCACCCTCCAATCAGTCACATTGTCTTAACATTCCCTCCCCTACCAATGATTCTCATTGGCTAATTAGTCAGCCGTGCTCCACCCCGATCACCTTAGCTCATTCCGTCGTACGCAGCATCTTGTTTATATTTTCATCTGCCATTTGTTTTAATTTTCAACATCTAGGCGAAGCTAGTGTATTAANCCGATCACCTTAGCTCATTCCGTCGTACGCAGCATCTTGTTTATATTTTCATCTGCCATTTGTTTTAATTTTCAACATCTAGGCGAAGCTAGTGTATTAATTACCGATTTTATTTTTGATTCTTTTCATTTGTTATTTGTTTACATCACTGTAGTTTGTCTCTAGCCTATGATCTGCATGCCATCTTGGATTTAATGTGTTTACTATTTCATCACCTAAGTGACACTAGTGTACTAATTATAGATTTCGCGGCCAGATGAGCCATGTTTCTCTGTTGCCTATGTTCAACATACCATCCTGTTTTATTTGCGTCTGTCATTTGTTTACACTGTGGGAATGTGTTTATCACCTTTGNAAGCTAGTGTATTAATTACCGATTTTATTTTTGATTCTTTTCATTTGTTATTTGTTTACATCACTGTAGTTTGTCTCTAGCCTATGATCGGCATGCCATCTTGGATTTAATGTGTTTGCTATTTCATCACCTAAGTGACACTAGTGTACTAATTATAGATTTCGCGGCCAGATGAGCCATGTTTCTCTGTTGCCTATGTTCAACATACCATCCTGTTTTATTTGCGTCTGTCATTTGTTTACACTGTGGGAATGTGTTTATCACTTTCGTTCTCCTGACATATTGTTATTTCTCGTTGGTCATTTGTTTGCATATCTGTAGGCATTCACCTCGTATACAGTATTAAAGCATATGTAGTGCTAGTGTATNCGTTCTCCTGACATATTGTTATTTCTCGTTGGTCATTTGTTTGCATATCTGTAGGCATTCACCTCGTATACAATATTAAAGCATATGTGGTGCTAGTGTTTNTAGTGCTAGTGTATTATTTATCGATTTAGCCCGCTGGTGGCACCCATATTCAATTATAGTTTCAACAGGTAGCACAAGTGTATCAATTTTCGATTTCGTCACCAGGCGAGCTATCGATTTAGCCAACAGGTGGCAGCCATATTTATTTACTTTTTATAAAGTACAGATGGTGCTGTCTACGTCTGATGTATTGGATTCCATTTCCATTACTTTAGTGATGGTTTATTTCTTCTCGATTTAACCACAAGGCGAGCTGCCGAAACAAACATTCTCTCATGCTCTGTCATGCAATGTTCACCATCTTTAATTTAGTTTTTTTCATTCTCTATCATTAAATCTTAATTTTTTCACCAATATTTATTCACCTGTACTCCACCCACCGTATTACCTTGTATCCATGCTCTACCGTTTCACCTCGATTAAGTAGCCTTCTGATTAGTCGGTCCCCTCGAAAGGCCATCTTGGGTTACAACACTTCCGAAATCTTTGATTATGCCATATATTCTTGACATTTAACCATCGAAATCCGTTTAGTTCGTTATTTGTGTTTACTAAAAAAATTACTGTGGCGTATTAAGGCAATACCAGGATTGTATAAATTTGTGTAGGACCTCTCTCCGCCATATACCGCACTGAAGCAGGTTCTGGCCAGGCCCGACTCGAACTTCACCCTCCCCGCCCTTCAGGCCTCAGGTGTCAACATTCTACCACTTCAACAACATAAATCCCAGTCTATTGTTCCGTCTCTATTTAAATCGCTGTCGACGAGACTTTAAGCTCAACTACCTACCTACCAAGTACAACCTGCCGAGAATATATTACAATATTAAACCAATCCAATTTTTTTGTGCTCTTCAACAAAAACTTTTGTCACCATATAATTGATTGTGCACATCCAGTGATAGACCTACACCGCAAATATTAAAATATTAGCTTTCAAATCATTATATTTTGACATATTATTTCATTAATTTTTTATCATGCCCACTTACAGTGCCATAATGTAGTGACAGATATGAAAACCAAGGCTGTCATATTCCTTATGTCAGGGAAGTAGGCAGGTTACAAACCCAGCGAGAAATAAAAAATTCTTTTCGTTGAAATCATACATATATATATTTTCGTACTTCAGGTAACAAAAAAAAACCGGATATCCATAGTTCCCATGCATTCATGTAGTGACTTTACAGCGGCATGCTCACTTTTCAAGTAGTGAATATAATCTACTTACTCAGCTCAAGACAGTCTATGCTGGCAAGCGTCCAACCAGAACCCTTGGTCATATGTTCTTCTTCACGACAAGGTTTTCCTTTCAAGTTTTCTACAGCCTCTGTAATGCTATCAACACTTTACAATTTTACGACCACAGTCTTGAATGCTCACTGACTAATGGATTCATCCAAAGGTTGTGGCTTTTCATAAGTACACTACAGCCAAACATTATACAGGTTGATTCTAAAATCATGGGGCAAACATTGAGGGGTGGTAGAGCTCACTAAAATAATCATGTTTTGTATAAGAATATATGGGCGAAAGTGACGCTTTGAGGCACAAACACAAAAACATAACACATTAACGGAAACATAAAATGTTCATTAGCAGCATACTTAACGAGTGATTCCGTACATAAAATGTTAAAACAGTTGCTGGAAATGCATCCCCCAACAGTCACGCATGCTTGGCGACCTCTACATATGGCGTGATTGGCTGACAATGGTGGCGTGCGTGAAATACCCGGCGTATTTGAATCTGTTCGCCAATCACTCCACCGACGCTACCAAGCTTGCATTACTGTCGGTGGTAGCAATTTTGAGCAATTATTATAAACATTGCTGTAAAAAGGCATTTAGCGGCGACGTTGTAAATAAAAAATGTGTTGCATTTCATGTGTTATTTTTGTGTTTGTGCCTCAAAGCTTCACTTCAGCCCATATATTCCTTATGTTATTAACAAACAAAATCACTCGAGATGGTGGGGAGTTACTTTGTCCCACGATTTTAGAATCATCCTGTATTTTTTTGGAACTTGTACAACTTCTTCTTGAAAATTTATTGATTATCCTTTGTTTAATTTGGTCAGGGGTTGTACATATGATTTTTGAACCAACAAAGTTATTTCCAGTTACATTATAATTTAAAGTAACCTTACATGCTGATTGATTAAGGTAGAATCCATTCGATGTGGTTTTCACCAACAGAGAGTACAGCTTGTTTCTTAGCTGCAGGAACTTTATCTTTACAGTTCTTCATATGTCTCTTCAGCCCATCACCTCGTTTGAACAGATGCTTGCACTTAACACATCGTTGCGTGTTTCAGGAAGGTCCCTAAACACAAGTAGTTCTTTCATGCTTCCTTGCACCACGGCTGTAGGAAAATATCTTGTCACACTAACAGCAACGGAGCCTTGATGAAGTCACCGATTGCCGCACTGCTGTAGGTGGCCCATCCGAAGAAGTCGATAGCGCTGTCGACATCATCTCTGAAGACGTCGAGGGTGGCACTGATGTCTTTGCTCCAATCAAATTGTAAAGATTTTCAGTTCAGTAAAATTTTTCATGTAACTGTTACATGTTTAGACGCTGAGTAATTATTTAGAGGTTAGTTAATAGCTGTGGTGTATTTCAAAAGAATTACTTGTAGTTTTTCCTCATAAATCCCATCTAAATACAACATTTCATAAAAATTAGCTAACAGTATCCTATATATTTTCTTTAAATATATTTTTTTTGTAAACTGGCAATATTTTAAGTTATACAAGCATTTTCGCTTGACACAAGCAAATAAATTATGTTTTCAAAAACTACAAGAATAATATGTGTATTTCGAGGAGCAGACCTGTCCATTAAATTTCATACACGAAGAAGCGAGTAGAAGCAAACGCTATACTTTCAGCTGTTTCCTATTGGCTGAGATCATCGGACATCATTAAGTTAGTGAAAGCTCGCGTGTATTCTTATCGAGTAACCATCCAAAGTAAGCTTCTTGGAGCCGCNTTGTTCAACTTCTTCTTGAAAATTTATTGATTATCCTTTGTTTAATTTGGTCAGGGGTTGTACATATGATTTTTGTACCAACAAAGTTATTTCCAGTTACATTACAATTTAAAGTACCCTTACGTGCTGATTGTTTAAGGTAGAATCCATTCGATGTGGTTTTCACCAACAGCTAGTACAGGTTGTTTCTTAGCTGCAGTAACTTTATCTTTACAGTTCTTCATATGTCTCTTCAGCCCATCGCCTCGTTTGAACAGATGCTTGCACTTAACACATCGTTGCGTGTTACNGAACAGATGCTTGCACTTAACACATCGTTGCGTGTTTCAGGAAGGTCCCTAAACACAAGTAGTTCTTTCATGCTTCCTTGCACCACGGCTGTAGGAAAATATCTTGTCACACTAACAGCAACGGAGCCTTGATGAAGTCACCGATTGCCGCACTGCTGTAGGTGGCCCATCCGAAGAAGTCGATAGCGCTGTCGACATCATCTCTGAAGACGTCGAGGGTGGCACTGATGTCTTTGCTCCAATCAAATTGTAAAGATTTTCAGTTCAGTAAAAATTTTCATGTAACTGTTACATGTTTAGACGCTGAGTAATTATGTAGAGGTTAATAGCTGTGGAGTATTTCAAAATAATTACTTGTAGCTTTACCTCATAAATCCCATCTAAATACAACATTTCATAAAAATTAGCTAACAGTATCCTATATATTTTCTTTAAATATATTTTTTTTTGTAAACTGGCAATATTTTAAGTTCTACAAGCATTTTCGCTTGACACAAGCAAATAAATTATGTTTTCAAAAACTACAAGAATAATATGTGTATTTCGAGGAGCAGACCTGTCCATTAAATTTCATACACGAAGAAGCGAGTAGAAGCAAACGCTATACTTTCAGCTGTTTCCTATTGGCTGAGATCATCGGACATCATTAAGTTAGTGAAAGCTCGCGTGTATTCTTATCGAGTAACCATCCAAAGTAAGCTTCTTGGAGCCGCACGAGGCTTAAACAGAAATGGACGGAGAATACGAAGTACAGCGAGGCTTGGAATTTGCACTGGAGTGAGTGGCAGTGGTGCTTCGCTTACAGGCGAGCCCGCGCACTCGGCACGTAGTCTGCGAACCTCCAGCCGCCGCAGGGCGAACAACACAGCAGGTCTTCCAGTCCGTCTTGGCTGGCAGGTGTGCGGCCCGTGGGTTCTCGTGCCTATTGCGTGGGCGAACAGCGTGTTCTCCTCTATACCTGGTCCTCCCAACTTCTAACTCCTTGGCTCGCACGCACCAACTATTCACGTAGCTTGAGCCCCCCCCCCTCCACCCTACCACCTGACAATGTACTCATCAACTAACTCGAAACTGACGCGTGTCTTCGGGCGTCTGGTGTTGCGTTGGTGCGCCGGCCCCCAGAGGCGCCACTGTACACTCTCAGGGAAAACAGCAGGTAGCACCGTGCGATACATCGCCCCCGTCGACTACTGGACAAGTCGATGGTCATATCNCTCTCAGGGAAAACAGCAGGTAGCACCGTGCGATACATCGCCCCCGTCGACTACTGGACAAGTCGATGGTCATATCAGTACACGCCTTTTTATGATCGTTAAAATATATTAAAATTATCACTACAATAAAATAATGATGAAAAAAAAAATTAAGCAATTGTAAATTTCTACAAATTATTTCTTATTACCCAGAAATTTCGGAAATATGCCTTTAATCATTCTGAGAGTGCTGTCATAGCATGTATTATACATATTAAAATATTGCTGATGTAGCAATTATCGCTCAAGGTATTGCTTTATATTTTTGTAAAACACAGCAGTTATGAAATTTCGAAATAATCTTATGGCTACCGACGTTTCGACGTACCATGCAGCCGCAACCCTTCAGGTAATTTCAGTGAGACTACAAGAGCGTTTTTGAGGACTTGCGTGTATATATATATATGTTTGTATAAACGTATACATAGCATATAATTATATATGCACATGTACGTATAAACACACGTACACACACTTGCGGGCGGGGAAGGCAACGGGCGAAGCCAAAAGTTCTGTTCTAACAGCAGTTCCAGTATGTATGAATCTTTTCTGTGATTATGCAGAGTAATACATTTAACTGACTAGTTCGCTCAAAACGACCGCTCTGTTCCTGGAGTGAGTTGTGTCGTTGTCTCGGTTTCCACGTATGGCACCGACATTTACAATTGTCTGANGACCGCTCTGTTCCTGGAGTGAGTTGTGTCGTTGTCTCGGTTTCCACGTATGGCACCGACATTTACAATTGTCTGATGGGTCCACATCAACTGCACGCCTGAGGAAACCACACCATCGCTGAATCATTTCACCGCACTGAGGAAGAAGATCAGTCGATTCTCTCGCAATGAGGTAAGTGATTATGCGAACTATTACTATGCAAGTATGCTACTGCAACCCTTGGTTTAGGTCGCAGAAACGCTCAACTGAGGGAAAGATAAAGTTGATTATACCAAATATTTACTCGTAATGTATTTGTTTACACTTAAAAATATTTTGTTTACTTAAATAATCTTCTATTGCTCCAAACATCACAAACTCGGTCCTCGGAACCGAATAAAGCATTGAAAAATAATTTGTTTAGCTGCATACTTATTTGATTGATCGAACAATATATACATCCGTTTAGAACACACTACTAACATATAAGTATGTTTAACAACTAGTTTGGCTATCGCAAACATCATACATACTTCTGTCGAGTCATATAATTATTTTGTTTGGAGTGCATAAGCATGTGGTGAGATGGAACAGTCTTATGTGTTACATAATTTGTGGCACCGACAAAATTTACCTGGCCTAGTACTGGCATTAATTTGTTTGTAGAGTAGCCGAGTCATTTGGCCGTCATCTTTCGAATTTACAGCTCTAAATTATTTGTATAATTTTTATAACAAATAGGATAGTAAGAGTGTTAGTTAGTGTATTTATTGATGCTTAACAATCACAATGGTTTTAACAATCTCGATAAACCAAGTTAACTAACAAAAAAAGTAAAACTATAACATCTAAAACTATTTACCTACTTATATGTTAGATGTTAATAATGTATATATGTATATAAAATTTTTTTTTTTATTATTAAACCTAGGTCGTTAAGACCTAGAGTTCGTATCCTAAAATTAAGAGTTTAAAATCTCCGTTCTGCTTTCGTCCCTTTCGTGATAAACGAATCTACAATGTTCTTAGAGCCACACAGATCTTAAGTCAAACCAACCAAATCTTAACTCGTTTAGGGCAACCAAATATGAACAACAAAATAAGTTAGTTTCAGAAACAGAACATTTATTTTGGTAATGAGAAACCAAATTATTTTTTATTCAACAAAACATGTTTCTAATTTTTCAATGTAAATAAAATGCATAGACGGAGATTCATAAGACAGGAATATAAACGTGCCAGAGTTAGCTGCTGCTCACAAAATATGTAAATTTCATTTTATTTCCTAGAAGTATATTGAGTTTTTTATCACAACAAAGCGACACAACACACAAAATATATAACACACATATTATCCCTATCAGGAATTAAGTCAGATGTCACAATAAAAACGACACGAAACAACCAGAATGAGTATTAAACCAACAATTTGTATGTGTTTTTTATTAGAAGATTTTTACGACGACTGTAAGAAGGTGTTGTAATGGCACATGTTCATAATATTTCAGAAAGGGTTTTATTAAAAAACCAACTGAATGTTTTTCATGAAAATAAATAATCAAATTGTTTTTGTTAGGGCAACTATATACTTTGAAGCTGAAACGAGATTGTTCTTTGTTCTATTTTGTTTGACGATCTGAGTGAGGTTTGGTTGGCACAACTGAACATCTGTATGGTTATGTCACAGAATATGTATGAACATAGAAGCTAAAAGACGTGGCGGTTCTTTTGATGTAAACTCGCTCTGTCGGTCATTGACCGCGCAAAGATGTGAAAACGGGTTTCTGGTATGATTGGCTACCGTAGCCTATTCTAGGTTTCTTCGCACTTTCTGAATCAAACCTTAGAAAAATGACCCCATGTATGACGTGTTTGGTTCACAGAAAAAAAAAGATTTGTTGGTGACTACAAAAATTATTTTGTTGATGCTTTCCAAGGCAAAATTCTGTTGTTGGTAAAAAAAAACCCGATTTTGGTGCCCAATAACTAGAGACCTGAAAAATTCGCGATTTCAATGACCTGCAGACTGGACTCAACAGTATAATGTGCAGATATGCCGTTATCAACTGCACATTGGTTGTCTGCTGTCACAGTGGAAGGTGACGATTGAGCTAGCGTTCTCCAGAAGGTGTCAAACACCGTGTGGTCCAATGGCTAAAGTTATATAAACACACGTGTTTTTAATTCTAGCTTGTCCCAAAATGAATCCGCGAATTCTTCAGGTCTCTACANTAAAGTTATATAAACACACGTGTTTTTAATTCTAGCTTGTCCCAAAATGAATCCGCGAATTCTTCAGGTCTCTACCAATAACACGTAGATTGACCAGCGCTAAAGCAATTTAGTGCTCAATAACATATTTGTTTATTGAAAAACCGTTTACTGGCTGCCACGAAATATTTAGTCTGCAGTAACATCGTTAATGTTATCCACAGTAAAACATTTCGCTCCGACTGCAAAACTACATCCATTATATTCTGCGCATGCGCTCTGGCGTATTCGAAGTNCACAGTAAAACATTTCGCTCCGACTGCAAAACTACATCCATTATATTCTGCGCATGCGCTCTGGCGTATTCGAAGTGTCCACCTTCCGTCTGGCCACGACGCCATATTTGTCTGAGTTCGGTTCTTTGCATCACGTTACAAACTAATTCACGAGTGATATTCGTAAGTACTTATGGACGGATTATATAAATTCCTGTATTCCAAGCAAGTTAATGTTGCACGTAAATGATTCCAGAAAAATAACTTTGCAAGAGGTGAAGTGCGAAAGCCTTGTGTGTGTGTGTGTGTGCCACTTGTTGGATGTCTGTTATATACATGCTGAAGACAATGCCTTAACGTCGAGCGAGGTAGCGTGATGGTGATACGCTGAACTCGCAGTTGAGAGTTGCAAGGTCCGACTCCCACTCATAACGACGTTGAAATTAGTGTTTAATTGATGATAGACTATACCTACGTACAAAAGCCCACAACCCGCGAAACAACTTGGTGAACCTCACTAACCAGTATTACTGCTATTATCGTAACATACTAACTGCGACTAACGGAACACATTATTGCCTAAAAAAAAAAAAAAACACTGACATCATTGGTGACCACAAACGTAATTTTGTCTTCTCCACTAAGTACTGGAATGACAAACATTTTTGCTGGCACCACAAAATCATTTGTCGTGTCTATATTGACTAAAGAATTTTGTGGTGGCCAACTAATTTTTTTGGTCACCACAAAACAGTTTTTTCAATGTTATGACATATATCCCTAGAGTTTTATATCTGTTTTGACACAAAAGTACCTCATTTTTTGTTAAATCGTATATTTTTTAAATTTATTTTACACTGAAGAGCCAAAAAAACCGGTACACCTGGTTAATATCGTGCAGCTACCCCCCTCCCCCACAACCGAGCACGCAGAAGTACCGCAAGATGACGTGGCATGGACTCGACTAATGTCTGAAGGTATGCAGGAGGTAATTCACACCATGACACCTCGAGGGCAGTCCACAAATCCAATCTGCGCCAGTTTGAGAAAGGGTTGCACGTCTGTCACGTTTAATGATTCTCGTCAGTCGTCGTTTGTCCCGTTCTTTCACGATCTTTTTCCGGCCGCAGCGACGTCGAAGATGAGATGTTTTACCGGATCCCCGATATTCACGGTACACTCGTGAAATGGTCGTACGCGAACATCCAAATGTTTTCGCTACCTCGGAGATGCTATGTCCTATCTCTCGTCCGCCGACTATAACACCGCTTTCAAACTCACTTAAATCTTGATAACCTGCCATTGTAGCAGCAGTAATCGATCTAGCTGCCGACCGCATCGCGTTACTCTGATTTGTTCCATACCTCTGTTATTTGCATACGCACGCCTATGCCAGTTTTTTTTTTTTGCTCTTCAGTGTACAAATTGTAGAATTTCATTTACAATTAATATGAATAAAAACAGTGAGATAATATATGTTTGGGTATTGTCTAGCAAGAACGAGTTATTATTCAAAATGTTATTAAACTGAGCACGCACGAGTGCAGCGCGTTTTTCCTTTCGTGTGATTTTCTGGACCTTTCTAAGCTTTTTTTGTTAGCACGAGGTGGAGGAATACCCTAGANGCGTTTTTCCTTTCGTGTGATTTTCTGGACCTTTCTAAGCTTTTTTTGTTAGCACGAGGTGGAGGAATACCCTAGAAGAAGATCACTAGCAGTGCTTCAGTAAAGTGGGAAGTAACTGTGAGTGGACTGTACACGTTATAGTGTGTAATAGTTCCTGCGACCTTGCTAGTACTTGCTCTTAGAAGTGGAGCCCCTCCTCTCTACTGGGCCGCCCTTTGTCGCCAACAAGATCTCTGTCCACAGACGATACTCCAGCCACAACTGGGACCAACACTACTCCGCATGTCTTTGTTAATCTCGGCAGTGTCGCCCTCTGGGAACTACACTGAGAGAAAGGCCAGAAAAATTAGTTCATATACAACTAAAAAAAATATTGTATTCAGTAAACGAAAATTGAAAAGTAGCAAAACTATTTTGGCTAATGTAACAAAATACATGTTTGAATAAACAAAACCTCTGTACTGGGCAAAATAAAAAAGATTGAACTGTCAACAAAATATTTTCTTTAATCAACTGTGTATTTATATATATATATATATATATACATATATATGTATGTTTGGTCGCTAATTTGATTGCCTACGTTTGAACGTATATATAGCTCGAGAGTTTATTAGCATTTTTGTGTTATTTAGGATAGTACAAGTGTTTGTTAGTGCGTCTGTTGTTTAATAATGATGTGAACATCCCAATAAAACAAGTTCAACATGAAACTAAAAAGTAAAGATGTAAAACTTGAAATATTTATTTGCGCAGGTCTTGTAGAGAATTGAAAAATAGGTAATCAGAAACACTCTATTTTCGGATGTAGCTAGAGCGAGAGCTTCTGCTCAGGTAATCTAGGTTCTGTCCTCGGTCGGGCTTCACGTTTTTTTATAGTAACAGAAACCGTTCAATGCACACACAGCTTAACATGTACTTGGTTGCACCAACCAAACCTTTGCTTGGGGTAACCAGACGAGAACATCAAAATTATTTGGTTACAAGAGAATATTTCATTGACCCTATAAAACAATTAACTTGGTTGCCGCCAAACAAACGTCGTTTAATTCATCGAAACCTTTTTCTCAGTGCAGTAAGTTTCTTTTCGCGACACACAGGTTCAGCTCTGTTTTACCACACGGTTGTCACGTAAAATGTAATAGCCTCAAAAACGGCTCTTATAAACTGTCCGTAACGTTTTATAATTAATACCTTACTCGTATTAAAAATGCTTTTGAGTTGGCGTAAACCACAATCGCTTTATTTGACATACATTCAATATGTCAAGGAAAATCATTTTGTTATACAATATTACTCATAGGTATTTAATTTAATTCACATTTTTTAAGTGTCCCTGCCAAAGGGCACATCGTATGGTATCTGTAGTTTGCCTTTCAGCAATAGTATTTCAGTTTTATCTGTAGAAAATTTCAACTTGGCCACACCTGGCCACGTATTGGTCTTCTCCGTCACGATTGCAGCTTTTTGCTATAGCTGTTTTCGAGTTTTTTTTCCGATATTGACATGAGACCATCATCTGCATATCCCAACACTACACACCCTGGCGGCAACTTTATTTCCTGGAACACATCGAAGAGGATGTTCCATTATACCGGCTTAAGAACTGACCTTTTGGGACATCCGTTCGAGAGTCTCTTCACTTGCAGTGTATTTGCAATAGACATTCTCCATCTGTCCTGAAAGTAATCCGAAATAACTTCTGGGAAAACTCATGATTCAAACAGGCATTACAGCCCTAAGGCCTGCACACCCTGCATTCTCCCACAGTTCAACTTTACTTCAATGAGTAATGAAATTCATGGTAATTTATCCTTTTATTTATTGGGACCTTGGCTTTTCCATTTTTTTACACGGTATTCTATGGGGTTTCTCAGTAAAACTCGTTTTCCTCGCCAGTTCAAAGTATTCTTACTTCGAGGGTCATCAGAACGCTCTTCTCCCCACTTGTCATACTCCCCAAGGCCTTTACCGATCTGGCGAACTCTTGCCATATCCCGCGAAGAGCTATTTCCTTAGCGATATTTTGTCTTCGTAGGTCAAGGCCCCTTCTTTCTGTGATCCCGCGTACCCATTCCCTTATACCGTCTGTCTTTTGAAACACTTCATGAGCAGGTGTTGCATGTCATAATCCACTCCACAAACATCACGTAACTGAGATTGCACCAACCAGGAACCACGAAGCTTAGTCTTGGATTTCCTGTGTCTCGTAAACTGTCGCGAGTCATAATAATTCGTGGTGCTCCATCGGAACTTTGTTGAGACAACTGACTGCTCATTGCGCAGCGTTTATTGCCGGCAACAAAACTTAGACCTTCTAAGTGCGCGGACAGGCTTAGTAAAGGCTGTTCACGGTAATATGTGCACTTTTGAAAACTCTCCTTATGTTATACTGGTACGCACATCGTGTAAAATATTCCTCCTTATGTACATTTAACATTTTCATGGGCCTGATCACTTTATTCATGCTTCGGTTAAGTGAAATTATTAATATAAAATAAATGTAAATATAAAAAAAAATTCCTGATTATGGCACTAATATGCATTACACAAAAGGAAAAGTAAATAATTTCAGTATTCACAAATGTTTACCTAACACTTTTAATACAACGTTAAAAATAGAATCACTTTCTCTCCGTCGTCACCTAGTTTTCTGGGTGGATGCCTGTCAGCCTGTCCGTTGAAATATATGCAGGTAGGAGCCGTGACTTGTTTTCAAAGGTTGATTTCGAACGTTCTTACAAAATCGTCAAAATCATATATTACGGTACTAACTGTGCCCGCGGCTCCGCTCGCGTAGACTACATAATTATTGTTGAATTTTTTTTTAAACTAAAGTCCATGCTTTTTATACTTTTACCTGACAATGTCTGCCACTGCTTTCAAATTTAAATGAGTGCAAGGTGAAAAACTTCGTCATTGAATGTCGCTTGCGTGGTTATAGTAACAAACTTATAGGGAGAAATAACGGTATTTGTTAGTAGACAGACACTGATAAGAAACACAGAACAGAGCACTAACGATGTAATTTTTTGGTACTATTATCGCTCTTTTACTTTCTTTGTAGATCTGGGTAAACGCTAGCAATCAGTTCCGCCATATCACTCTGCACCAAATTACTAAAATCCCCCGTTAGTGACACATAACCCTCGGCATTTGTTTATAACCACTCATCTCCAATTTTTACTAGTGTATCAGCATAATGTCCTGTATCAACGTCATTGTAGAGGTGAACACTCATATTTGTCGTCAAGCTGAATTTCTTGACATTTGCCCATAAGGTTGACGACTTTNTATAGGGAGAAATAACGGTATTTGTTAGTAGACAGACACTGATAAGAAACACAGAACAGAGCACTAACGATGTAAATTTTTGGTACTATTATCGCTCTTTTACTTTCTTTGTAGATCTGGGTAAACGCTAGCAATCAGTTCCGCTATATCACTCTGCACCAAATTACTAAAATCCCCCGTTAGTGACACACAACCCTCGGCATTTGTTTATAACCACTCATCTCCAATTTTTACTAGTGTATCAGCATAATGTCCTGTATCAATGTCATTGTAGAGGTGAACACTCATATTTGTCGTCAAGCTGAATTTCTTGACATTTGCCCATAAGGTTGACGACTTTNGTCATTGTAGAGGTGAACACTCATATTTGTCGTCAAGCTGAATTTCTTGACATTTGCCCATAAGGTTGACGACTTTAGACAGGTTTTGATTTCATCTGCAGGTTTGCCCCTCTGAACCACCGGTAGAGTTTGGCGGAAGTCACCAGCCAATACTACAACCATTCTTTTCGTAATGTCTATATTGTTTCGTATATCCTGTAGAGTTCGGTTTAGGGCCTCTATCGCTTTTTCGTGTGACATCGTGCTTTTGTCCCACATAACAACTTACATTGACGCAATATTCTACCCCGAGCGCTATTTTTACTAAAATCTTTTTCCTGGGGGAATAAAATAATTTTTCGTGATAAAATGTAAGCCATTTCACTTCGCGGCCCACCAACTATCTCTGTACAAAAAATCACGTAGATCGATTGCTCCTTTGCGACGGGAAAGAAAGACAAGCCAACAAACACACATTCGCATTTATAGTATTAGTTAGGATATCGCCTTGTAGCAGATGCACTATAGTCCGAATATCACGCGCGGCATAGCAAATGAAGTCTCCCAAGTTATGTGACGGTTTCAGTCGACACAGGAAAATAGGACTTCGTCTCTGTTTCCTCAGTAAATGGTTCGTTTTTCAGGAAATAGAGACCCCCGTTAGTGTGGCATCAAAGGATATCATAATCATAAAACTTACTTTCGGTTTGCACAGAAAAATAAATTATTACAAAACTCTGATATATTTTCCCCTTTTTGAAATACATAATGCCAATTCCTAATATGGGATTACTAAAGTCATTAAAAATCTTTAATAAAATCCCACGTCTATAAATCTCTTACAAAGACATGACATTATAAAAAATTATTAAAAATATAAATTACATATCTTTCATTATAATGCGAAGCAATCCCCCCTCCCGTAATTTAAAAAAGAGGGACTGCAGTTACATCCATACTAAAGTCCCTGGCTCGTCTCCTCAAGCAGGGGAGAACACAAACCTTTTATACAATTCTATCGTCGTCTTCTCGAACATTTTCCGACGTTCACGGAGCGGAAACGCCCCCTGGTGGCGTCGTGGCTGTCGAGCGTCAACATTGTCATGGAGACGCTCAGGGGAGGAAAGGGGAAGCTGACGAAGCTTCGAAACAGCACACTAGTGCGCAACCGGCCATTTGCCGTCCATCACTCACACTGGGAGCAGCAGCGAGATTGTCTGTCGATTGGGTCGCATCGCAGCAAAGGTAAGCCACTGTCCACGATCCTCGTGTAGAAACAGCAGTCCAAGGCGAGGTGAACTTAGGCGAATTCTTGATGTGCATAGGCCATCACAGTTCTGCGCCGAAATGTCGTAAAATATTGTGCGCGACACAAGGAAAGAAAATGGGGAGGGAGAAGGAGGCTAACCACATATTGCAAAGCACTGCATACTCATGAATAACCGAGGTTATACGACCACTTATATTAAAATAACTTTTGCCCTTGTTTACTGGTATTTTACCCAGTTCAACTAACTCAACTCCTTTCACTACACAAGCGCACAGCATCCCACGAATGTTCATTCCCTCTGGTTTTCTTTCAGCAAAATATTGAGAAACGATTTTGTTCGTCGATGCAGTAAATTTCCATGGAAACAAAACGCAAAACACGCAACTCTTTCCAGACAAAGGATCCAGCTATCTTGTTTCTTGCTACGCTTTATTTCTAACATTCCATAGATGAGTTTCTTGTGTAAACTTCACGGCCGTAGCTACCTGGGAAGGACTTCTGCTTGGAATCTCGTCTTCACTTGCAGAGAATGCAAGAAAGTTAGGGGGTGTGGGAGGTGGAAAGTAATTTCGCTTGCACGCTTATTCAGGCCGGCGCACAGTTGGAGCGGCTGTGTCCCGAGCTACTAATTTTATTCTTTTTTCGAAAGGGGGGAAAAAAATGGCTGTTTTGAGAGCAGGCAGGTAATTTCACGTCAGGTTGAGTATCGGTAAGGCGGGGAGAGGTGGGTGGGTTGTAACTTTGTGGAAAGCGAGGGGAGAATGCTGAGCGATTCGCGGAATTTAATGTAAACAAAGTCCCCGCTTATTTTTATTCTAGACGCTGGGAAGGAGAAATCAATTGAGCATGGGGGGGGAGGGGGGTGCGACTCTCATTTCAGTTTCTTTCCTCTCGACCGGCGTAAAGAAATGAGAATTAAAAATAAACAGTCTCTTGATAACGCACCTTCTACGCCTCTACTCTTTCCGATGCGGAAAATTTCTTAAAGGCACAGCGTAATAGGACGAAGCTAAATTTTCGCATTTTCTCTGCGAAACGAACTTCGAGGTAATACTATAACCCCTGCCGTTCCCATTACTCTCCAGCGGTGAAGAGGGATTCCATCGTTTCCTCAAAGAAAATCCATTTTTTTTTTAGGTCAAAGGCTACAGTTCAAACAAAAGAGAGTTGTTTGCATTTGTAACTTGGATAAAAGAACGCTATTCATTAAGTTAACAATATATTTGTATGCACACTTATAAGCTCGTGTACGTTACGTGAAGTAACTAATTGGTTTGTCACTTTTGTATAAACTGCAAGAAGGTTTACAATTAATAACATAAAATTTAAAATTTTCAAAATATTTCTTAAAAAATAATTTTTATTCTTTAGTTGAGTTATGTACCAAGGATACGGTATAACTACCACATGCCCCATTTTATTAATGTCATGCTACAATGTCCTTGCAGTTTCTTTCATAAGTAACATACGAATTTCACTATAGTAACTTAAAGACCACAGGTAAGGCTTTGCACTTAGAAACATTTAGTTTCGTCTGTAATTACTTTAATTTATATTGTTATACCATTCATAAAATCTATTTTACTGTAGCAGATGCAGAAATGGTAATTTTTGCGTGAAGTAGCCCAATATCTATCAGACATTTGTAATTACTGCAATATGCAAATTTCACATAAAATTATAGTAACTCAGTAAGGAATTTAAAGAAAAATCTGTCTTTTGATTTCTCATATTTCGTTATACATTTAGCCTATCTCGCTTTCTAAGGATGGCACACGCCCGTAAAGGTGGAGATAAACGGCAGGTTTATTGCCTATAGCATGGACAAAATTTACCTAGTCTTCTGAAAGTATGTGTAGTTTACCAGTAAATGTGGTACACACGCAGTGGAATACACAAACACACACACAGTAAGGGGGTGTCACACTTGCCTCCAATGAGACTGGATATACCTGTGTGGCAACCAACATTTTCTCCATAACATATTACTTATGTACACCTGACAGTATTTACTGTAGATGTGCATGTTCATATACTGGCACATNATTTTCTCCATAACATATTACTTATGTACACCTGACAGTATTTACTGTAGATGTGCATGTTCATATACTGGCACACCACACGTAAATTCAGAGGTCTAAGTATATTTGGTTCGCGCTATTAGCAGTAAACCTATCGCTCATCCCTACATTTACGGGATCCGCGTTAGGCTAGATGTCATGTATATACTTATCGTCTATATTTATGAGAGGAATCACTTAACGGAGTTGGACGGTGATTTTTGTAAACACCTAGTGTAATGTTTCAATGAATTAATTTGTGTATAAGANATCACTTAACGGAGTTGGACGGTGATTTTTGTAAACACCTAGTGTAATGTTTCAATGAATTAATTTGTGTATAAGAAATTCTACAATTCTAAGCTACACATAAGAAATGTCAAAATCATGCACTGAGAAAGTTCGTTTGAATAAACGATATAATTGTCTAAATAACTAAGTCTGATTAAGTCAAAACAGGGATTTCTACATCCCTTTCTATTTCGAAAGATAAGCAAAACTGTTTTAATTTCATATTATGTACAGTCTTCTTAATGCTTTGCAAGAGCCACTGAATGTTTGTGCAGCCTTGTAAAACATTTTTTGACATAATTAATTCTTACAGTACACTTTTTTTGCACAGTTTTATTGCGTGTAGGGTAACATTGGAACTTAGTACTACATTCCCGCAGACCCATGTTGTCCTGAATGCCAGTAAATGTGTACAGAGTAGAAAGGGTAAAAAAAAAAACGAGTATGTTGGTAAACCAAACAAACGCAATCCAACAACTGCGCCCATGATTACACTGACTGATTTGGACACTTATGATGAAATTTCGACAGTCAGGGCGGGGAATTCGCGTATTGTTGGAAAATCGATGACTCTCGTCTTAAGTCAATACTTTGTCAAGTACAGGATGCGTACAAAGTCTCTGTATCCTTGTATGTCCATATAATACGAGTACAATAAGTCTGTACGAATGAACGTATCACAAAATTCTGACGATACGTCTTAAGAATTCAAAACACACATTTGCGTCCCTACCATGGTCTTTGGGTAGATTCACCAAGTTACGTTGTTCATGTTGATCGACATTATTGGGGTCACTTTCTTAGAGACTGTGTGCACTGTATTTTCTAGCTGATATTGGTAGGGATAGGAAAATTTCGCGAGTCCAATGACCTATAGGCTACACACCGCAGTCCTACACTCGAGCCTCAAATGTTTGTTCATTGGCTGCTTCTCCAGAGAGTGGCCAGTGTTACTCCACACCTGGCAGTATGGCACTCGCTACTTGTTTCCTTGCTAGTCTGCTATTGGCTGAGAGTCGCTTAGGGCGTGTCTAATGAGCTGTGATCCGATTGCAAATATCACACCAGTGTACAAGTTTTGGACGTCTATCTTATCCTGAAATGAATTCGCAAAATTTTCATGTCCCTAATCATTGGTTAAAAAACGGCGTTGCCGCACATTTTCCTTGATAAAATCCCAGAGTGCGTTAACCGGTGGTGTTACATCACGGCTTCTCATTGGTGGCCACGGGGGAGAAGCCGGACAATTGTCCGATCCTAGTCCAATCCAGCGATTACTAAAGACAGCGTTCGAACGTTGTCGAACAGCCAAAATGAAGTGTGTTGGATTCCCAACGTGTGAAAACCAAACTCTGCCCAGGCTTTTCACTTCATTGGTGGCCACGGGGGAGAAGTTGTCAGACAAGAACACGGCTCGCATTTGAGTCAGTAGTCGTGGAAGCACCGTTATGTAGCCGATAATCATCTAAAAAAATGCAGTACTCAAAGTCTTCAACAGAGTGATGCCCAAGAATAGCGGCTCTGTGCAAAGCCCATGGGAGCGAAGTAAACGGATGTTTAGATTGGTTATAGGAATATCATATAGGAAACTGGAAACCAGGTTGCCAAGAAAATTGTTTGTAGAACTACGAGCAGTTTTCTTTTAAAATATGCATATTACAAATTATGGGTTTGTATTACAACCTACATTGTTAGAAAGTAGGCATAAATATATTTTTTCTTCTAGAAAATAGATATGATTAACTAATAACAGAGAATATGGGGAAATTACTTCAAAATACAATTCACTAAACTTTTTTACGTTACCAGCAAGGGAACTAAAATCCAACTAACTTGCGTAAAATAAAACACATCCTTTACCACAAGGTCAACTCGCCTTACCAAATTCACAATCGTTTTTGTACTAAATATAAAAGTAAATATCTACAAAATGTGAGCGAAATTATTCATTTAAGAATAATGCATTAATTTTATTTTAATAGCTCTGTGTACAAATGAAACATTAACATTAACAGGTAATAACTAATAAGTTATAGTTTCACGTGTTTTTATAATTGTCTTTTTATAGTTAATATTTGAGTGTTTTTAAGGGTTTTAAGTTGTTAAAATTTGCAATACAGTTATTTTTCAAGCAAATACTTTTTACATCACCCCTATTATTTGCATAAACAGTTATATACTGTTTTGTGTGGTTGAGAATCAACAATTTTGCTTAAACTCGTGGATACGGGTCATAACAGTAGAAACATTTCTTAAGGTCTATTACTAACACGGCTCTTGTAGTAACACTAATTAGTTATTTCACAAGAAAAATTTTGGTTTTGTTACAAACATTTGTAAAATTACAAACAATTTCTCAANAACACTAATTAGTTATTTCACAAGAAAAATTTTGGTTTTGTTACAAACATTTGTAAAATTACAAACAATTTCTCAATAAAAATTACAAATTTTTTTTTAGTAAAAGGGGTCTTGGTCAACCTTTTATGATATGTTCATTCATTCATACGGACTTCATGTATAAGATTGATTTTGTGCGCACTCTGTATTTATGATAGTGGCCGACTTTATTGGCATTGTTAGTATAGACACAGAATAGGGAAGTACAAAAAACCAAATGGTATGGCAGATCATTTGATGTGNAACACTAATTAGTTATTTCACAAGAAAAATTTTGGTTTTGTTACAAACATTTGTAAAATTACAAACAATTTCTCAGTAAAAATTACAAATTTTTTTTTAGTAAAAGGGGTCTTGGTCAACCTTTTATGATATGTTCATTCATTCATACGGACTTCATGTATAAGATTGATTTTGTGCGCACTCTGTATTTATGATAGTGGCCGAATTTATTGGCATTGTTAGTATAGACACAGAATAGGGAAGTACAAAAAACCAAATGGTATGGCAGATCATTTGATGTGNTTTATTGGCATTGTTAGTATAGACACAGAATAGGGAAGTACAAAAAACCAAATGGTATGGCAGATCATTTGATGTGAGCGTACCCACTTGCTGATTGGCAGCTCGAAGATCTGGAATGTAAGATTTATCTAATTGGCTACCGCGTGCTGCCCTCGATTCTCCATTGGCTGGGTTTGCNCTCGAAGATCTGGAATGTAAGATTTATCTAATTGGCTACCGCGTGCTGCCCTCGATTCTCCATTGGCTGGGTTTGCCGACTATCGAGTGAGTTACCAGATGCTGGTTGGCCAACGTCGTTCCGACATGTTTCTAGGCGATTCCGCCATTTTGCTAGCGTGTATTTTCGGTAAAATCGGCTATTTAACTTTCGTATGCAAATTATTCTACGCCGTTACCAAAGCAATCTCCACGCAATTTCACTTCTCATTCTCACCAATTCCGGAGTTGAAACTTGCGTCTCTTCAGCTNTTACCAAAGCAATCTCCACGCAATTTCACTTCTCATTCTCACCAATTCCGGAGTTGAAACTTGCGTCTCTTCAGCTACTTCCAGCTTTTGTTCTTGGGCGTGGGTCTTCAAGCTGGTCTGAGCGACGGAGGTTCGAGATCAAAAAGCCTCGAGTCCCTCCATCGACGTTGATACATTTTTTTAAGTTTGGGAAGTGTATGGTCAGACCCAATGTCAAAGAATCTGCAGACCACATTTTCAAACTGCTGTAAATTGGCAGGGAACATTAAAGAGTAGTCAATAGATGCACATACTGCAGTAGTTTCAAGTTATAATGATGAAAAGTCCGTTGTTAGGGTGTTTTATCTTAAATCATCTTTTAAAATGAAATAAAGATTTTGTTTTGCAGTACTTGAGGAAAATTGCTATATTTGCAGAATTTATTAAGGTTGAGTTTTGTTGAGTTGAGAGATTTGGGTGGCTATTAACAACGAGGTCTTGGGTGCCGATGAGGGTGAAATGAGGTGAGAATCGAGCCGCGCCTGAATGCAAGGGCGGGGGAAACGGGAGATCCCAGAGAAAGCCCGACGACCAACAGCATCGTCCGGCACTATCCCCAAATGCAAAAATCTGGGAGTGACCCGGCCGGGGATTGAACCCGCTTCGCCTTGTTGGGAGGCGAGCATTCTAACCGCTCAGCCACCGTCACCCCTTTGTTAAGGTTATAAAGGGCTTAACAGTAGTATAATTTTAGGAGAGCAAATGCTATGTTGTGGCTCACCTTAAATATTCGGGAGGGTGCAGTTTATTAAGTGAAATATTTCGAACGTACGCCATCGCTTCACTATGTCGTCGCAGAAAACAAAGCAATACATAGTGAAGCGATGGGGCGTGTTCAAATCATTTCACTTAATCATTCACCCCCATTGCAAGAATCTTCCAAAAACGGTGCAGTTTACTTCTGCACCTCTAGCGGTCTTTCAACTGGCCCTCGCAGTTGAAAAGAAGTCCCATACAGCGAGTCACCTCTACAGTTATTTATCCGCCAACGAGACGGTATTCATGGCTGGTTCGCCGAGGAGCGAGAAGCCCAGGNGAGTCACCTCTACAGTTATTTATCCGCCAACGAGACGGTATTCATGGCTGGTTCGCCGAGGAGCGAGAAGCCCAGAGGAAGTCCGGGGAAGACGGGGCGCACAGCGGCGGCCAGGGAGGGTGGTTTCCACCCCTTCGCGAGAGCCGGGTCCCGCTTCCCGGATGTTTCGTTGATTGCTTATTGTGGAGCTCGGCGTACGTGTGTTCGCGGGGACCGCGAGGGCTCACGTTCCTGACGCCTGCTCCACACAGCTTCCTCGCAACACAGTCCCGCCACTGTGCTCCAGTGCCGGCTCGCGGCGGCAACTTTAATCCGATCAACGGGTCGCTCTACCGTGCTGATCCCACGAAACACGTGCTCTGTTATGGCTCGCCGGCCCCGGACCTGCCTGTGTTACACGATGCGGGGCACCCTGTGAGGAGTAAGAATGTGAGTGAGTGAATCACGGACTTGTACTGTCGGAGTATCTGGTTACTGATTGGCCCAGTCAGGTATAACATTTCTCTGCTCAGGGGAACACGCTGCCAATTACCAAAGGAAAACTGCAGATGTGCGCGTATAATATCGAAATATAGTTCTGCTTGGAGTTCGTTTCGCGAAAATCTGATGTCCCCAGTTATGATCGTGGAAAATATATTGGTCATGGGTTTCTACTCTAGCGCAGGGGATTCTACCCGTAATATTTTCAAATTGGTGTTGGGTGTGAGAAACGTAAGCATACGCAATGTCATCCTGCTTCGAAATAAAGTTCCGTTAAAACAACTGCCTCGAACGGTGAGAATCTGCCTTGTGGATCTTTATTATCTTTACATTGATATAGCTAGTAATGGACAAAGTTCGCTTAAATACAGAGCGTGGTTCATACCGCAGTGTGACGTGAGGAAGAGTATGCATGTCACACGCGCAGTAAACGAGTGGATTGAAGTGGTTTTGGGCGGCTCTTGACATCGGGGTCTCGAGGGCGAAGCGAGCTGATGACGGAGCAGCGCTGGAACGCAAGGACGGGGGAAACAGGAGATCCCCGAGAAAACCCGCCGACCAGCGGCATCGCCCGGCGCGGTTACCACGTGCGATAATCCGGGGAGCGACGGTGCCGGGAATCGAACCCGGTTCACCGTTGTGGAAAGCCGCTTCGACACCGCGGCCCCCGCAGTAACCGCTTCCCGCGCCCCAACATCGAGCGGCTTTCTTTCCTACACAGCTATCCAAACCACGAGACTTGCACTGAGGTTAGCACACTGTTTACTAAATCAGTTCGCTACGAAAATCATAAAGAGTTCAAGTGTAGCAATCATTAAATTTTAAACCCCTTAACATATCATCCCGAGAATACTCGTTCACGTCTGACATGTTGCAGAAAAGGCGAAACTGTGGACAATGCTGTACAAGTCAAAAAGTTACCATCAATAAGGACATTGCTTTTCTCTGGCCAATGGCATTGGCTGCTGCTGACACACCAATTATTATATAATTGGTTGCCTCTTGTGTCATTGATATACAGAAACCCTTTAGAAAAGTTTTAAAACGTCAGATGTGGTACAATTCCCGAGTACTGTTGACACCAAAAATCTATTCTTCTGCAACACATAAAATGAAAAATTAATTTCTACCTTAAGGTATTAACGTTTGCTGCAAGTGTGTCGCGCGTGCGAATATTAACCAGTGAACAACACGCTGCGTCTTGTCTCACGTCACAATTAACCATTCACAAATGAGAGGTGCAGAAACTTCAACAAATCAGATTAATAGTATGGAAGTCACTCAGAACACCGGCAACTG
Source organism: Clitarchus hookeri (assembly GCA_002778355.1). NCBI lineage: Eukaryota > Metazoa > Arthropoda > Insecta > Phasmatodea > Phasmatidae > Clitarchus > Clitarchus hookeri. The sequence goes on from NQII01001697.1 coordinate 134,504, forward strand.
ATTCCTTGTGTACATTGCTGATCATAAATACCCTTCGCATGCAACACGTCCTCGGTCATGGGCCGGGGGACTGAGCGGGTTACATAAATCCTCTGCTAATCTGGTACACTGCTTCTGACAAAGTTGCAAAGCAAACACGTGACGTGGTGGCTTCAGCGTTTACCCTTCCACCAAGGTGAACCGGGCTCGATTCCCAAAGGGGGTCACTCCCCGGATTTCCGTATCGTGCCGGACGATGCCGCTGGTCGTCTGGTTTCCTCGCGGATATCCCGATCCCTGGCCTTGCAATCCGGCGCTGCTCCATACTTACCTCGCTTCACCCTCATCGTCTCTGGAGACCTCGGTGTTAAACAGCCACCCATAATCTACGCACCACACGATTAAGAGTTAATCAAGTTACGCGTGGTAGCACCGGTTTGTTTGGAAAGCATAATGCCCACGAACGGAACATCATTGTTTGGACACGTGAGTTTGACAGTTCGTATAACAATTCTTGAGCCAAAGTTGGTGAAATGCGCTGGTGCAGAAGATCAAATTTCTTCACTCACCCGACTCTCGACTAATTTATATGTCTAGGGGTAGTGAAATTTCGTGAAAAGAGTTCAAGGCAATATCAGAACACTGTGGGGTATTTTGCCTATCTCGATTGGCTGAATTACTTTTCGACACGTGTTAACTGTCTGCACACGAATCAAGGAGGAGCCCTGCCGATGCTGCCGAATTCCGAGTGGCCCGGTCAAACATGAACACGCCTTCTCAAGCAGACAGCAACCAATGGCAACAGACAAACTGGTGTCGGGTGCTAATAGTATTGAAGTCTACCGTTTTCTCGTATTTTTTTTTCGCAAAAAATCACTAGCTCTAAATATGTCGTTACCGAGCGCCAATAAAGAACAATGAGACACCAAGATAACCAAAGTTCTTGGTTTTAATATTTACGAAATAAATACTACCTTCCAATAATTGGGCTTATGTCACCCCTTAAGGTCATCTTACGGTATCTTCTATTTCCGAGAAATAAACATATTTTTTTATACACAGTGGAAACCCCGCATATGGAAAATAAAACACATTTTTTTTCGTCACCGCTCTTTATGAACCACAAAAACACAAAAACGAGCAAGCAAGTTTACGGAGGTTGTTCCTTAAATTCACTGAAAGATCTGTGGAGTTTACTGAAAAATCGCTAATGAAAACAAACTAGCGTCAGCAATTTTACAAACGTTTATTAATCATTTGTACCGCTAGGGCATTGGGGGTTATTTTGATTTAGCTAAGCATATTTTCTGTTTTAACTTTTAGAAACCAATATACTTTATTCGGTCTTGTGGTTTAGTTATCGGACAGCATCAAGAAAACCGAAATGTTCATTTATATTAATTATAATAGTAAATTTTCAATATTTGGGCCAGTCACCCCCAGGGGCCAAAGTTACCCTATAATACGGTACCAGTATTTTACTGAACATTTTCTGACAGTGTACGTGATCACTAGTCTGCGACCAAAACCCGCGGTTGTAGTCGTGTCGCAGAGTCACTGTGTCGCGGTCGGCCCCTCGACTGCACCGGGCGCAGAGGGCTCGCCCCAGTGGAACCCGCGTTACACGTTCCGACGACACTCGACGGGCGCAATGTTTGTTTGTTTGCACTGCACTCCGCGGTGGGCTGTGCGGTCGTATTGTTCGCTGCGCCAACACTCTTCAGTTTCAGTGGCGTCCCGTGGATTGCTAACTGGGTGGGTCTGCAGATATAGCTCTTGCCGGGTCCCTTTTGTCTGCTACTAAGATATCTGGTAAAAAAGGAATTTTTTTCAGCACATTGTTATGTGGTTTGTTATATATATATATAATTATTTATATATTTACAAGCCATGCATTTAGTACTTTAATTTTGGAGTTGGTTAATCAAAGCGAGCAAGATGCAAAGTGTAGAACGGTTATATTTATGTTTATATCCGGATTCCAAGAATGTCATACAATTACGTTTACTATAACGCGCGGAGGGATATTACGTTAAATTAGTGCCCCATATTTATTTCGTGTTAATGTCCAAATCTTCTCGCTCGCCTTCTGTTGAGTCATCGCCGTAGGCCGGTCGCCATTTCGGGCGCGATATGCTGTTATTAACGATTCTGTATTATAAACGTGTCCCGGTTTACCTCCCGCCTCGCGGTAGAACTGCCGAGGGCTTGATGTGTCCCCGTAGGCTCTTGTTGATATGCCCTCGGGTCTAGCTTCGTAATGGCATTCCTTCGCCGCGGGTGTTTGCATATTGACCTGAACACTGCAATGTATACCTACGGTGCGTTCAGCGAGTACGTTGGTTTAAAGGCACATTCACGCTAGTGCCCATCATTACAATAAACGTTTTGTACCATGTATAATAGATTAGCTGTGTAATGCATTTGTTTAACATACGTGTGTATTAAACTTCTATCGAACACTTTTAGAGAGTATGTATAACTTGGAACTGCAGAACGTTAAACCTAAAAGTTTAGATAGACAAATACGAAGACATATCAGAAACAATTTTGCGAACGTTTTGCTAATCCTGATTGCCATCTCATCAATAGAAAATCCNAAATACGAAGACATATCAGAAACAATTTTGCGAACGTTTTGCTAATCCTGATTGCCATCTCATCAATAGAAAATCTTTTTGAGGAACTTGCGATACAATAGACTCTATAATTTCGAGCTATAAACATGGCACCAATATAGTGGAGTGGAGTAGTTTGGGCGGCTTTTTACATTGGACTATTCAGNAATTTCGAGCTATAAACATGGCACCAATATAGTGGAGTGGAGTAGTTTGGGCGGCTTTTTACATTGGACTATTCAGAGCCAACGAGGGTGAAGCGAAGTGAAATGGAGCAGCGCCATAATGCAAGGGCGGGGGAAACGGGAGATACCCGAGAAAACCCGCTGACCAGCGGCATCGTCAGGCACGATTCCCACGTGAGAAAATCCGGGACTTTAGCTTCAATGGGGGAAGGGAGGGCGAGTGATGTAACCGCTCTGCAATACCGTGGCCCCCTCGCACCAATATACTTTCTACAGACATCTACACCCTCGAGCCGTGGTCTTACGTTCAATGGCTGCCGCCACAGGCAGAACTGATTAACCTGTTCTAACTGGCCACACGGAATGAATGTGTCAGAATGCTGAATATTACCTATTGTTTCTGAGTCCTGCAGGGCGTTTCAGTTCACAGGAGGTCCTATTACACACGACAAATTAACATTTGACATATACACGTGTGCCGTCTTCTTTGGTAATTAACTATAACCCGAAATGGTCCATTCCCAGGGGGCCCTGTTGTTTAGCGAAACTATTTCAGGACAAGTTGTGTTTAAAAACGCTTTGGTTCAGAACCCCTTTGGTGGTTTGATTTATTTGAATTGTTACACGCCTTATGTGCCTGCCCGCGAATTACAAACAGTCAGTAATCAGAAACTTTAGTCTGATTTGTTCACTCGTGTCAGGTGCCCAATAACCAATGGAAGGCTGCAAATGTGCTTGTAGGATATCGAAGCTTAGCCTCTGCGTTAACGTTTTCGCGAAAATCAGGCGGCTGTATGGATTACCTACGTATTATTATTAGCTGTAGAAGTACAGTGACGTCAAATCTGTCTACCAGTAATCATGCAATTCTTATCATGCGTCTCTGAATTATTCAGCCCAGTACTTCAGAGTGGCAGCAGAGCACCAATTCTGAGAAGAGAAAATCTCGCAATGTAGGTATTTCCAGCGCAGACTTAACGTGTGCGTGTCTTGGGTCCCATTCAAAAGAAACCGTTACCTGAATCTGAAATATTTAATGTTTTTTTTATTCAGCAGTGCGTCCTGGAGCCGGGAATAGCAGGGGGGTGGGGGGGAGGCGTCTTGCGTCTCCGCCGATGAAGACGGCGGAATAAAAGCACTTTAAGTTATTGCCCGTCGCAGGTAAACAGCTGGGTCCCCCCAGTTACTCTACTGCGCGGAGCCGTAATGTGATTGGCTGGCGGGAGCAGGTTGCTGCCTGGGGCGCCCCTGGTGTCGCCTCCAAGTACTACGAGCGGCTACGCACCCCGTATACGCCGGCGTCGCGTGGTAATGGGAATAATTCCAAGATGAACGTACGTTCTCTCGGCTGGGAGCGTGTGCGACTCTAGTACTAACCAATACGTAGGGACTGGAACATTTCGCGAAATCATTTAAAGAAAAGCTAGACTTAAAACACATGCATCTTTGTGTTGTGTTTGTAATTAAATCACAGTTCGTGAGAGACGCCCAGGTGAACAGTAAGCCAATAATAGACAGGCAAAAAAAACGAATGAAAAAACAAGCACCGAATTCAGTGTCACCTGGTCTGAGGTGAACTTGCTACACAATAACACAGCAGACAATAAATAGAAAGCTCAGACCCTAAAATATATAGGAACGTGAAGTCTAACCTGAAGGTAGTTTAAAATACCAAATTTTCCTGTCCCTTCCAAAACGTCAACTCTTAAGCCCTTTGCGCAGCATTCACGTACATACACGTACATACGAAATTTTCTATAGCTGTAGCTCCTGCGGTTGTAGAAAAATTCTTTGCTATTGAAGACAGGATATTACTTTATAGTTAAACTGTTTTTCTGGATTTATTGGAATCTAGTGAACAGTTCAGTTAGTAAGAATAAAACGGTTCCTTTTAAGTGCGTCTGAAATTAACATTAGGGACTGGAAAACCTGTTAAATCTGTCGCACCACTTTAATTTGTACACAGTAAACGCGTAAATTCATTGGTCAACGGCCAGCCAGTAACAAACGGTACAGAGCACAGTAGGCGTGTCCGGTGTAGCCGCACCAATAGGACGATTGTAAGAGAAAATACTGAAACCAACAAAACTGTTATTGCTGTTGTGTAGAATATAGGCAGCGAACTTGAACATTGTCTTTAGTGCCAGTAAATTTATAAATAACTAATAAATATTAATATTTATGATATTCACTTGGATGAATAAAAATGTGTTGGCAAAAACATTAATACGCGTTTTAAAAGAAATTCAGAATACCAGTACCCGAGTACCCATTGTTATATCCTTGACACTTAATTAACGTACTTTGTATTTGATACAGATTACATGAAATTTGATTTATTAGGCAAAGTTAATAAGGAGCATAGAAACTTGGGTTCCCATATTCCAAAATTTTTTACTTTTCGGTTATAAATTTTGAAATCTCTAATTACATGACAACAAATACTAACATTTATATGGTCTTTATATATCTAAATCTCTTTCAGATGAGTCAAAAACATATATTGAAATATGATCTCATANTTGCTGTTGTGTAGAATATAGGCAGCGAACTTGAACATTGTCTTTAGTGCCAGTAAATTTATAAATAACTAATAATTATTAATATTTATGATATTCACTTGGATGAATAAAAATGTGTTGGAAAAAGCATTAATACATGTTTTAAAAGAGATTCAGAATACCAGTACCCGAGTACCCATTGTTATATCCTTGATACTTATTTAACGTATTTTGTATTTGATACAGATTACATGAAATTTGATTTATTAGGCAAAGTTAATAAGGAGCATAGAAACTTGGGTTCCCATATTACAAAATTTTTGACTTTTCGGTTATAAATTTTGAAATCTCTAATTACATGACAACAAATATTANACTTTTCGGTTATAAATTTTGAAATCTCTAATTACATGACAACAAATATTAACATTTATATGGTCTTTATATATCTAAATCTCTTTCAGATGAGTCAAAAACATATATTGAAATATGATCTCATATAATGCGAGACGTTGTAATATTGCGGTAAACTCCATGAAATTGTTGAAATCGGACATCACATTAAGTCGATATCAGAGTATATCACAGAATAGGGAAGTATACAGATACGAAATTATGCGTAGGTTCCTTTCAATATGTTTCTTTCAAGTAAGCTAGCTCGGTCGCTCATTGGCCGCTCAAAGTTGTGGAAACAAACCTTGTGTCTCATTGGCTACTGCACTTTATGGAATATTCCCTGTTTGTCGGGTCGCGGTGTGGCGAGTTATTTTCCACCGGTCTGATTACGAACATCACATTGCAATATTCGGTTTGTTGAGAAGGGAATTTGTCGGCGCGTATCGCACTAGGAAGCGAGTTGAGTATGAACATATTGTGTTTCGTTAGATTATACCGCAAATGTCGGAGTTTGATGACGTCGCAGCGGTGATAATCGCAGGATATGAGTACGAACCTACGTTTCACGCGATCAACTTCACAACTGTCGTGCACTATTCGCCACGAGCCAGATTGTCCTTGGAAAGCTGAAAGTGAACAATGCACATATTCTTACTTTAAGCGAATTAACAAATAAATAATCATAATGCACTCTAATCTGGTGTTAAATCCTTTAAATTATTCGCAAAATATATATTCATATAGTTGCAGCATTATTTGTAGGTTATTATACGGTGGTTACTGTAGCAGCACGAGTTTACTTTTTCACTCAACAGATGTCGCGAAGTTATTTACTTTTCTCGCCAAGAGAGGGCGTACTCGTTGAGCTGTAACGTAAATACGAGTAGTTAACGATATTGTCGCACACGTTATTTATACTGCGTTTTAAATATTAAACAGGTGAATACGTCTACCTGGACGTAATTAGTGTATACAATTTACGTAACCATTTCCAGTATATTAGATTGTTCTGTAACGTCAACGAATTTAGATTTGCTTGGGAGTTTAACGAGAAGCGTACCGCAGTGCAGTTCGTAATCACTACATTCGCTTTGCGTTGAGTTACGTATCCGAAGGGTAGCGATTGATAACGTTTGCCGTCGCGGAGTTCGTGTTCAGGCCGCAAGAGGTGATTGGTGAACGAAGTTCTGCCATATTACTGGCGGGTGAGGCCATTTGCTGGCGTGTGTTGATTGAGTTTGTATTACACGCCAACGTGTTACCTCTGTATTATTAAGTACTCTGTAACTACTCCTAGAGGTCCACGAATGTGGGGAATTCATTCGACAGGCTAGACCTCAAGAACTCATACTCGTGTGTTTCTTTATGATTGGACCACAGCGGTTTGTGCACGTCCTGTACGACTCTTAAGTAAATAATGAATATCTGCAATCTAGCGCCGTTATCTGATGGNCGCGAGTTCAATGACCTGTTGGCTATACTCCATTGTCGTATGTAAAATAATGCAAATATCACTGTTCATTGGTTGCCTGTTGTATTAGCGAAAGACGGTGATTCGGTATGCATTTTATTGTGCGTTTGTTATTGGCTCAGAGTTGTCCAGGAGGTGTAAACTAACGGGTGGGCCAATAGAAAAACAATACGAACGTACGAGGTTTTGAATTCTAGCTTGTCCCGAAATGAAACAGCGAATTTTTCAGGTATCTACTCTTAAGACAGTAATAAAGGGGAAGAAATACCGTTTAATTGAGTTTAAAGGTTTGGGTGACTCTTAACAACGAGGTCTCGAGAGCCAATGAAGGTGAGATGAGGTGAGAATGGAGCAGCGCCGGAATGCACGGACGGGGGAAATGGGAGATCCCTGAGTAAACCCGCCGCGAAACGGCATCGACCGGCACAATTCCCACTTGCGAAAATTCCAGAATGACCCGGCCTGGGGATTGAACCCGGTTCGCCTCGGTAGGAGACGAGCGGTCTGATCAGTACAACACCGCGGCCCCCTAAATATAAAAGAGGCCTTCCACAATGTCAACAGTCAATGAATATACAGATGTTGCTTGAGCATGTAATTAACTGTATGATTACGTGAAATAGACGTATCTACAGCTATGCTCGAGCATAATTTGGGGGAAAATTGTATGAATATTTCTCTCTCGACTGAAAGCTAAACTGGCTAAGATGTAGTTGGGTTGCTGAGCTATTTTTTACCAGAACTTTGCTAAGAAGTAGTATAATATAAACTTTAGTTTTCACAAACCAGAATTTACATTTTGGTAACCTTCTGAAATTAACTCCACCTTAACTAACGCATGAATTTTTAATTTCCGGCGATACAAAAAGAAAATTTACAGTGTTCATATTACTTACGAATTTCTTACAACTTACACTTTGGAACCTACAGAAGGGGTTTCAGTAAATCTATAACTAGGGCCAGTGACTTCTCGCATAAAAATCTGAGTACACAGTAGACTTCAATACTATATACACACCTCAGCTGTTGTTATACCTCCATTGGCTGCTGGCGCCGTGTCCGTCTTTGACCAAGTCACTCAGGATTTAGTAACTCCGACAGTGAACCTTCGTGATTCGTGCGCAAACGACTAACACGGGCCAGAACATTTTTTAGCCAATCAAAGAAGCTGGAAGACCCTACAGTGCTTTGAACTGTATCTTGACTTGAAATATTTTCGCGAAATATCACTGCCCCTATCTACGACACAAGAAGCAACCAATTATAAAACGCTAGGTGTCTCAGCGGCAACCAATAGCATCGCATAGGGAAAGGTGACGTCTGTATTGGCGCTGGCTTGGGACCTTGTACAGCAACGACCATAACTTCGCCTGTTCTGCCACATTTCACATGTTAACCAGTATGTTCGGTCTAATACTTCAAGGGATTAATACGTTGGACTGAGCACCCTGTCATATTCAAAAGAAAACTTCGTTCGAACACGGCTAACTCGGTATTTTGTAGTCTGCTAGCCGGTCAATAATAAAAGCCTGATGCGTTGTTGACCAGTATGGTGAGCAGTATGTGAGAATAGAGACCAATATGTCGTTGTTTTCGTGAAGTTGTGGTTATGGTCAATTGACTTCTAGATTAACAGAGTACGGATTGTTAAATATGCTTCATTGTTGGTAACGATTCGGATTTTCAGGGGTTATATTTACCGCTAGTCACATATATTATAATTATATATGTTAACAATTCATATAACATAATTTTTAAATTCAGCTTTATTATCTGAGTTAAACAAAACACAGTATAATATTTGGTTATTTTAATGGTAGTATTGACCTATACACCGTGTGAACGTATATTTCATTTGTTTCTGGACGATATTCAGTATTATAATTTTGTGTGTTATTCTTCATTTATTCCCTGGAGGGTAGAAAATATAGAATGTTTATTAAACGACTGCACGAAAGAAAATATAATAGTTGTCTCTCGTCTCGCCATTGCTGGTTGGTGGAGATATCTGGCGTGGTCAGACGACAGCCAATTGGAGGACAGGTGACATCATATGTAAGGAAAAATTGAAAACGAACTTATTTTCATTTTAACAGAAAAAAATACCGTAACCGTCAAGATTGGACGTGTGAGAGACAGTGAAAAGTTTTAGAAGATTTAATTAGGAAATGTTACAAGTTGATAAATATGTTGTTCATATGATATAGATCATAGGACAGGTGAATTAGTTGGCAGAGTTATTAAGAGCTTATAATATAGGGCTCCCATATTCCGAAATTTTACACTTTTCGGTGCTATATTTTCCATTCTGTATGAATAGAGAACTGAAAAATTCGCAGTTTCATTTCGGGACAAGCTAGAATTCAAAAACTCTTACGTTTGTATTGCTTATTCTATTGGCCCACCCGTTAGTTTACATCTCCTGGACAATTCTGAGCCAATAACAGTCACACAATAAAATGCAGACCGAATCACCGTCTTCCGCTAATACGACAGGCAACCAATGAACAGTGATATTTGCATTATTTTACATACGACAATGGAGTATAGCCTACAGGCAATTGAACTCGCGAATTTTTCAGGTCTCTATGTATGAATAATGAATATCTGCTTTCTAGCGCCGTCATCTCCTTGAGCACCGTACATACACAGCAACATACGACAATAGAAATAATTGCGTTTGCCACACTTTCAGTAGGCAACTACTTANGAGCACCGTACATACACAGCAACATACGACAATAGAAATAATTGCGTTTGCCACACTTTCAGTAGGCAACTACTTAGATTATTTTTCTCTGTCGACGTTTTGGTGACGGAGAAACACGTTTTTCTCCCCCGGCGCTGCAGGCAGGAGCAAAAACCGCATCCAATAAAGTGAGTGCTTTTCACGCGGGCGAAACCATTTATAGATGAGACCGCACGTGTGGCACACAAAAACTGGCCCGTGTGGACGTTGTTCATTTGTTCGGCAGAGAAAGCGGCGGCATTACCCAATGCAGCTGCTCCCTCGATAATGTTCACTCATTTGTTTATTTTACGTTATCTTTCCTAGTCCAAAGAAGAGCGGGGCTGCAGTTGGGGTTTTGTATTAACTGAGTTGCGTTGAAAGTTACTCATGCACAAATGACCGGGTAAGAGCGAAGTCGACCAAATGATATCCGCTGTTAAATGAACACTTTTGAAATATTGGCTTGGTATCCATATTTTTGCCCATACTGTATCCAGTCGTCACGTAAAAAACTGAAATTATTAGTGTCCCGAAAACTATAGTACATTAGTAGAGACCTGAAAAACTCGCTGTTTCATTTCGGGACAAGGTAGAATTCAAAACGTCGTACGTTTGTATTGCTTATTCTATTGGCCCACCCGTTAGCTTACACCTCCTGGACAACTCTGAGCCAATAACAAACCCACAATAAAATGCAGGCCGAATCACCGTCTTCCGCTAATACAACAAGCAACCAATGAACAGTGATATTTTCATTATTTTACAATTGACAATGGAGTAAAGCCTACAGGTCATTGAACTCGCGAATTTTTCAGGTCTCTATACATTAGTGATCATTTCCAACTTTTCTAGAGCTCTGCTGAAGTTCTACTTTCATGAAATGTCCACAAAACTACGGAATTAATTTAACTTTGTGTGCCGAGAGTATATATTATAACCATAAAATCTGTCTGCACAGAGACTCATTTCCCAGCCATTTTGTAAGATAGCACCACATAGTAAGATAAAGTTTTTGTGCCATATATTGAGAACCAATTAACCGATTTCGAGCAAATTCTTCACACAATTAGCGCTACGGTAGGCTATCTAAACCTCCGTGTTTTTAATGGCTCAGGCGCCTATTTTCAAAATGACGGCGAAGTAAATATTTCAGATTAGTAAACCCTATAATTCCAAAAATCGTACTGATTACATCCGAAGTTGATGCTCCGCATCTGACTTCCATAATACAGTTGATCACATGCTATCTTATGGTACGAGATTTTTTGCATTCAAGTCCCAGTTAAAGCTCACGTGTATTTGTAACTGTCCCACTACTGTTGCATATGTTACTGGTTTCTGTACTCATTTTATTGCTGATAACGAGACGTCAAGGCCTACCTACCATCTTAACTTTAAAAGAACTGCATAATATTTTTTTTTCATCTGAGTAGTGGAAATTATGCCCATTAGTTATATCAGTAACTTCTTGTTTCAATTAATTTTCACGTTTATTTTAACCCGTAATTTACGTAGTGAGAGCAGTCAATACTTTGTGAATCACAGTGGTGCATACAAATTTTGCTTTGTTTAAATGTAATTTTATTTTTAACACGGTTCTAGTACGTATCTCTGTCAACTTACACTTACGGGCAAAGGAATGTGTGAATAGTAAAACAGATTTGACGTCTTGCAGGTGGGTAAAGATTGTTGTTCCGTTGTTTACGTAACTCTGGGTTTGAGACTACGCTGAGAACGTTTAACGAGACGCTGGTGGGAATTTTGCCGTCCCGTTGTTCAAATAACTGTGGGTTCTATAACTCTCTTTGGCATAATTCTTTTTTAATGTTATACCAAAATAGTTATTTCTAAATTGAAACAGCGGCTAATAAGGATACTTGTATATTCATCGAAATAAAATATGTTTGTGTACAGTTTCCTTAGCAAAGGCTTTCAAAAATATATGGAACTGGTTCAATGCAAGAAAACATATTGTTTTCAAAAATTATCAAAATCCCTTTCTAGCCTATTTTTCGAAGCAAAAAAAAAAAGACTTATGAAATCACTTTCCTGTCGGTGTGTGTGTGAGTGTATGTGCGGTTGTGTAAGTATGTGTAAATGTGTGTGTTTGTGTGTGTACATGTGTGTGTGTGTGTCACTCATTAAAATCTTTTGAACGCGTTAACAGAATTTCACAAAACTCGGTACAGATACAGCACACAGGAAGCATATGCGACTTTTGTAGGTTTTGAAAATGTTGGTTGCATACTTACAAAATGGCAGCAATTTTTTATAGGGTGACGCGTCATATTTCAGGAATCAACCGAATCGTTCAACTGATTAAAACCAAATGTTGTATTTCGGCTAGGCATCGTAAAAGCATTGTATTTAGAGATTGATATTGCGTTTAACTCTCCATACTGGAAGATAGCACCACATGAAAAATAATGCCTACTCGTAATGTATCGGAAATTACTCAACTAATTATATTCAGAATTAGTAATTAAGTATTACTACGTAGGCCGAGTAAACGTATGTGATTTAAATGTATAAATAACAGCCATACAAATGTTATAGATTTTCTTGGTATATCTACCACACAGGAAAACTAATTTGGATAAAAATTTTGTATAAGAAACATCAAATATGTCAACACATGACCACTTTTGTCTGTCACTTTGTAATATATCAGTACACGAATAAATAAAGTTTTTACATCATGTCTCGGAAAAAAAATTACAGATTCCTACCAAACTTCGGCAAACCAATAGTACTGCGGCACATAGAGTAAAATTGTATGTTTTAGATAGGTCAGACATATACTTTCAAAATGGCGGCAATATAGGTATTTGACATGCTATATCGTCGAAACTTTGTAATCAGATCCAACACAACTTTGTATACTGGCAGTATATTAACCTGAATAATGTGTTTACATAGAGCCTCTATTCTCCGCCATATTTTAAGCTCGCCACACGAATAAATAACATGTTTATGTAATATCTCAGCAATAATTAGGGTCACGGTGGTGTAGTGGTTAGACTGCTCGCCTCCCACTTAGGCGGACCAGGTTTGGTTCCTGTCGGGGTCACTCCCGGATTTTTGCATGTGGGAATCATGCCGGACGATGCCGCTAGTCAACGGGTTTTCTCGGGATCTCCCGTTTCCCCCGCCCTTGCATAACGTCGCTGCTACACAATCACCTCGCTTCACCCTCATCGGCTCTTAGTAAGACATCGATGTTAAGAGCCGCCCAATTCTCTTCACTCACTCACTCACTCACTCGGGAACATTTAACCAATTCCTAACAAATTTGGCAAATAAGTAGTATTGCGGAAAGTGGTGTAAACGAGCATGTTTTAAGTAAATAAATCACTTATTTTCAAAATGGCGGCTATAAAGCAGTTTCTGCTTAGTAAGCTTTATTGCCGAAAGAATTAAATGAATTCCAAATTTACTTTGTATGCTGGCTGTATGTATTGCAACAAACATCAAAAGTGTTTGTAAGATTGCATCACATGATGTAAAAATAATTTATGCCATATATTTAGAGAAGGAAGGCCATATAAATTTATATGTTTTGAATGCGTCAGACACTTATTTTCAAAATGAAGGGCACACAAACATTTTTCCTCAGTGTGTAATATCTACCAAATTACGAAACAAATTTCAACTTCACTTCGTATGCTGGCAGTATCAATATGGCGGTAGCCGTTAGATTTGTCTATACTAATTCGCATTTCTCCGACATTTTGTAAGAAAGCTCTACATGAAAAAAAATAATTTCTTTTAATATCTCGGAAAACAATCTACTAATTCCCACTAAAATTGTCTACGAAGTTGCACTGCGATAGTCCATATAAATTTGTGTGTATTAGTTGTGCCAGAAACTTACTTTAGGAACGGAGGCAATAAAAATTTTTAAGCTTGTGCTATATCTACGAAACTATTTAACCGGTTTTATTTTATCTTATTATACTGCATCTATGGCAATCATCGAATTCGCTACTACATAACATATTTATCGTCCATTTATGATAAACGTCATACGGAAAAAATTGAGGCTTTATGCCATTTTTCGAGGATAAATCAACCGATTTATACCAAATTTACATGCAAATAGTTATTCAGTAGGGTATGCAAACAAACTTTTTTTTAATCTGCGGCAAGCCTTTTTTAGTGACATTAATATAAATAATTTAGGTTGGTACGTTACATCTATTAAATTATTCAGCACAATATACCCAAATTTTGTACGCTTACAGTATTAGCTAGAAGTATAAATTATGGATACAGAAATCCTCTTTTCCAGGCCTTTTTCAAATTAGTGCCTGGTGAGAAATTTGAACATTTTTCCATATTTCCGGAACAATACAACTAATTTTTATCCAATTTTGCACACCATTAGTGCTGCGGAAGGCCATTTTAACTTACATGATTTATGTAGGATCAGACAATTTCTTTTCTAAAATGGAGGCGACAAAAAATGTTTTTTTTAAAGTTTTTCGTATAAATTAAACAATTTATAACCGAATTCAAGCCAAACTTTTTAAGCTGACAGTATGTACTAAAAGCGTGCACACGGAACCTTTTAAAAGCAATTCTGTAAATTAGCACCAAATATGAAAATAAAGTTTTTGTGCCATATGTCAGGAACCAATAAAACGATTTCCACCAAATTCTTCACACAACTGGCGCTGCTGTAGGCCATGTAAACTTACGTGTTTTAAAAGGCTTAGACGACGCTGCAAATATTTAAGTTTAATAAACCCTATCATTCAAACACTAGGTGGATTACATCCGAAGTTGATGCTCTGTATCCGGCCACCGCAAGGCATTTGATTGCACGATTGCTTATGGTACGAGGTTTTTGGGTTCAAGTCCCGGGTAAGGCACGTGTGTATTTGTAATTGTCTCGCTTCTGTTGCTTATCTATGATTCTGGTTTAATCTCTAACGATAGTGCTGTCGCTGGGACGCCTAGGCCTATACAATATCATATAAGCTTATAAAAACTTCTTAAGAAATTATTTTCACTCTTGTAGAGGAAAGTAGGTTATTTAATATATTTGTAACGGCTTGTATTAATAATACAATGGGGTCTTTGAAATAGCTGGTAAATATCGTTTGTTCAGCGCTACCAATTGTATCCCATTAACACCGGTCGGCAGTTATAATCGGAACCACTTCCTCTGTAAACGTAATTTGTAAGTAATAATATAAGTCTTTGCGAATATACCTACCAGCATTTACTTCCAATTTTAATACATTTTAAATCCCATACAAATAATTTCTTTTTTTTTTTGGTTCATGTGTTATTTATATTCAGATGATTATTTTTTGCTTTTTTCACTAAAGGCTTTCAATATCGCAAAAGCCGTCGAAGTGTGCTGTGTAGTTACACCCAGAGTCTTAGTTATTTTAGTTTGCAATTATAATTGTTTTATAACCATGTTCGACTGATTCTTCTGATTTCTGTTGCAGTGGTGGACTTCAGAATTCCAAAAAGAGGGGTACTTGGCATTTACTGGAGCGAACCGAATATTGCTAAAAGATCAGTTCGTGTGTGTGACTACTGTACAGTGACTATATTATAGTCATGAACAAGTCATTTAAAAACGGCTGAAATCTGCAAAAAACTTAAGGGCTGGTGGACTGTCCCTATATTTAAAAAAAATAAAAATAATAATAATAATAATGGTGATTTGTTTAATGTTAAGTTTACTCTTTCAGAAGTACAAAATGCTCAGGAAAGGAAAAAAAAATCTGTCGACCTCCAAACGTGTTCGATCAGAGTTGTGACGGATCAAGAAAAATTAATGAGAAAGCGTTATTGGAAACAGATATTGTTGGAGAGTTTGTTCTTGTAGCTGATATGAGCTTACAGGTGGACATAATACAGCAGTAATAACAAAGGAAGTATCCAATTTTTCTCCACCATACTTAAAGCAGTCGCCGTCAAACTGAAACGTTATGAAGCATTTGCATCTTTCGTGGATAAGAAATCCACTAAAGTCCGTACACTCTGTGTGCCAGAGAAGCGAAGCTCACCAAGCTGATAATTGTCAAAACTGTCACGTGCATCTTGAGACCAAAGGCAATATTATGCAGGACAAGTGAGTGAGTGAAGAGATTTGGGCGGCCCTCAACGTCGAGATCTCGAGAGCCAATGAGGGTGAAGCAGTGTGAGTATGGAGAAACGCCGGAACGAAAGGGCAAGGGAAACGGGAGATCCCCGAGAAAACCACGCGTGAACGGTGGCATTAT
The DNA here is from genome assembly GCA_002778355.1 of Clitarchus hookeri. NCBI lineage: Eukaryota > Metazoa > Arthropoda > Insecta > Phasmatodea > Phasmatidae > Clitarchus > Clitarchus hookeri. The sequence continues at coordinate 150,630 of NQII01001697.1, forward strand.
TCGGCCCGATTCCCACATGTGATAATCCGAGAAAGACACCGCCGGGAATGGAACCCGGTTCGCCTAGGTGATATGCGAGTCGTCTAACCACTACACTACCGCGGCTCCCGACGAAATGTCCATTACTGCCTACTCTGGAGAAATAGAATTATACACAGCCCAGGGGGACGGGTTCGCAAGTATCATTTGGTTCTGATTAATTTCTGATTAATATTTAAATGTTAGTTACCGACATATTCTATTAGATAAAGACACATTCTATTTCTGATATATGGTTAAGAATTATTTATGTTTAATTGTCCTGTAACCAATGGTTATCTTAATCACAACAATATGTTCCGATAAATGGGTTAATCAGAACAATTACAACAAATAAGGTAGTCATTGTGGGCTGATGGAATGTAAGGTTTTTGTATTAAAATTATTTCCAATGCCAGCAGAAGGCTGGCAATTTTAGGATGATGATGCCTACGGATGTGTTGATCACAAAGACTGGTTGAAATTATTCAGAGATTAAAGTATTTTTTATTAGTAATTATTATGGAACATTTAATTTGACGAAGTTAACTGTTCTGATTCTGGTTGTAATTATAAAACATGTCATAGAAGTTCGCAGACAAAGTTAACTTTTTTACTTTATAGTTAATAAGTTTAGAAGCGCTTAGTATTATTTAAGGTTATGTTAACTACATGATTTCTTGGAAAGTGTTTTCAGTAAACACATTATACGTAGGGGCGGTGATATTTCGCGAAAACATTTCTAGACAAGATACAGTCCAAAGCACTGTAGGGTCGTCCAGCGTCTATGATTGGCTACATAATGTTAACCGTTTGCGCACGAATCACGAAGGTTCAGTGTCGGAGTTACTTAGTCCTGAGTGGCTTGGTCGAAGACGGACACGGCACCAGCAGCCAATGGATGTATAACAACAGCTGAGGCGTGTATATAGTATTGAAGTCTACTGTGTGCTCCGATTGTTACGCGAAAAGTCACTGGTCTTAACTATACGTAAAGTGGTGTGGAGTAGAGTGGGGAGATTTGGGTGGCTCTTAACAGCGAAGTCTTGAAAGCCGATGAGGGTGAAGCGAGGTGAGAATGGAGCAATGCCGGAATGAAAGGGCCTGAAAACGTGAGATCCCGAGAAAACAAACCGACCAGTGGCATCGTCTGGCCCTATTCCCACTTGCAAAAATACGAGAACGACCCCGCCGAGAATCTAACCCGGTTCGCCTAGGTGGCAGGCGAGTAGTCTAACCACTACACGCAAAGTGACGTCTGTTTTTACTATGTATGAGAAAATCGACGATCTGACCTGCATAACGTTTAGCTGAACTACTGAACTTAAAACCAGGTCAGCATTTATTACTACATACATAATGAAAAAAGCCATTAAGATTTAGACGTAAAAAAATTAGGGCGATTATACAGCGTGTATTAAAGCAGCAAGAAAAATATACAAGAAGAAACATTTTGAAATCTCTTTGTGATGAATTTCACACTATGAAATGTATCTCGAGATATAGTACTTCCAAACAAAATCACTATGACAGCCTTTCTAAAAACTGTGATGTGTTGTAGTCATGTCATACACACAGCTCAAAAGAGTACAAAAATTTGTGTTAGTGCATCTGACATGTTCTGAGTAACTCGTAAATAACTTCTAAGCAAGTACTTTCATAAAACATTATCAGAAGTAGCAATATTTCCTGATCAAAACCGCGTGCTTACTTCCGAGTTTTTAAAACAAATTGTGTTTAACTAGCACAAGATAAACAGCAAATTACGACCTAACAAGCCAGTTGCGAAGTTATACGTCACTGCATGGTTGTCATATTTCTACTAAACAGCTCCTATCTAGCCAGCACTTCCTTTACCTGGGAATGACTGCTGAGAAACAGCATGAGACTAAATAATGATAAAACCGTAGATACCAGCACTTTAAATAGACATCGTGCAACTGGCCCTTAGTGTCAGTAGTGTTAGAGGAGTTACAAGTGCGTTTGGACATAGACACGAGTTCTTCAAGTGGGGTTGTCATGGAGACAATGGAGAAAAGCTAGTGTAAGCAACTCTTCGGTCACGCAGGAGGATGTAAATGATGCGTACACATTCGNTGGAGACAATGGAGAAAAGCTAGTGTAAGCAACTCTTCGGTCACGCAGGAGGATGTAAATGATGCGTACACATTCGCTGTATCAGTTGTAACGCTGCAGATGACCACGTCTTACGCTACCAGCAGTAGTACAAGTCCTGAGAACATGGAGGGGGGACCAGTGGGTCAGGGGGGTCACATGACCCCCTAATAATCTGCTGTAAGGGTAAGATCCTCAGACAGCGTTTTCTGGCGTCGGTCGTAGGAACCGTGTTGTAAGCCCTACCTTTCAGTGTCCTCCACCACCACACCCTAACCACCCGTTTAGAAACGTTTCATTTACCACTTGCCTCGCCACCAAAGCAAAATGCGCAGCACAAATATTATGCTGAAACCACATATCACGATGTATGCCGAGTGGTATGTCTTCCAGAAGTGCCGGTAAGGTCTCTCTGAGGAAATATACGTATGTACAGCCGATCATTGTCCCTTGAATTAAGTATGGCCCTATGGCGTAGTCTCCTACGATTCCACACCACATGTTCACTTTTCACTGTCGCTGGTGCTCCACGTGCCGGACCCAACGCGAATTCTCCGTCGCCCAGCAGTGCATATTTCGTAAATTTACGCGCCCATGGTCTGTGAAGGCCACTTTATCGGTAAATAGCATGTCCTTCAGAAAATTGCTGTCATCCCTTACATAAAGCAGAACAAACCTGCAAAACTGAACACGTCGCTCGAAATCGCCTTAATGTAATACTTGATGAAGAGCCACGTGATATGGATGAAATTTCCATTTGCGCAGTATCCGTAACACACTTGTTTTACTTTTTTACGAACCTGGACTGTGGGGGTTTGCATCGGCAGGTTCCAACACATTGTGTTGATGCATCTCGCCCGTAGAAGTCTGTCGTCGCACTCGTGTTGTGGAATTCCAATGACCTCGTGTCAAGAGATGTGTGCAAATTCTTCGTATCGTCTGCCGTGAGATGGGCGTCCGATTACAATACATTTCATCATATATTTGGATGGCTTGCTTGGCATTTCTGCCACACTCACCGTAAATAAGTAGAGCGTCTAGTTTTTCTCATTCCTTTACCTTTATTGCGAACTGTTACGATAGCGTGAACAGGCCTTAATTCGACGGCCAGCCGGAACACGACATTACTCATGAGTTGAGACCTGAATAACTCGCGAGTTCAATGACCTGTAGGCTAGACTGCACAGTCGTATGTACATACATGTCGATATCAGCTGCATATTGGTTGTCTCCTGTCGTAGTAGAAGGCGACGATTGGGTCTGGGTTCTCCAAGAGGCGTCAGACACCGTGTGCTCCAATGGATAAAGTTATATAAACGCACGTGTTTTGAATTCTAGCTTGTCCCGAGATGAATCTGCGAATTTTTCCTGCCTCTACTCACGAGCAGTAAACAGGACAGCCAGTTGCGGTAATCGAGACTCGCACTGCCCAAACCCCGGTAAGCAGGAATTCCCTCTACCAGGCAGGGAATGAGGCCATGTTGCGTTACGCCACGCCGATATGAGGGCAATGCAGAGTGGCGGCAATGGTATGTCGCCATGCGACGCCGGCCGATATGGACGTCACAAGACGCCTGCTGTGCCGACCGCCGTAACTCGTGTTACTTCATTAGCCTACAGTTATTTCTCAATGTGGGACAATAACAATATACTAACGTGCATCTCAGTAAGGTAGTGGATGTAGTTAAACTAACAATGCTCCCCTGAACTTATAGTATTTTATGTACTCTCCAGATGTATTACTATGTAGCCTTATAGTAACCTATAACTTCTTATATTTATTTACCCCACTTGCTCTACCATCATGAGATTCCCCCAATCTTAACAACAAGTACGGTTTGGCCACAATATAAACAAATTATAACAGTGCGTACAGTCACACACTGCAATAACAGATTACGGGGACTGGTGCTCCGCTGCTACAAGGAAGCGTTCCCGCCAGGATGAGTCACGGCGTGTGTTGCTTGCTTACAGCGGCGAGTACAGGTCCACTGCCCCATGCCACCGGCCCGCCTAACTTAATCATATTTGCACATTATTTCTTGGCGTTTTTGTGTTACTTTCGATTGCACATGCTGTATCACTGAATTCGTCTTTGCACGTACTTTCAGATGCAGTTGAAATAAATGAATGTTTCCACGGGGAAAAATCGTATGTGGATTAATTATTTCTGTCCATACGCACGTGTTACGAATAGTCACTTTGCGGCGAATTACTTGCCCCTGAACGTAAATTCATTTAGCGAAAACCGCATTTCGTGATCTGCAACCGTTCCGGAAATTTTNCGAATTACTTGCCCCTGAACGTAAATTCATTTAGCGAAAACCGCATTTCGTGATCTGCAACCGTTCCGGAAATTTTGGGGGGTGTCCACGTTAGGCGGACTATTCTGTGTACAAATTGTTACATCGGCCAGGTTCCTAAATTTGATGAANTTTGGGGGGTGTCCACGTTAGGCGGACTATTCTGTGTACAAATTGTTACATCGGCCAGGTTCCTAAATTTGATGAACATATTTGTGAAGGTTGCCCGTACACTTCGTGTGGCTTGTTCCACGAATGTTCCGCGAACAAAAAGCCGAGCCATTAAAATAAAAAAGGGGAAAGGTGTAGTCGATTGTATGACGCCGGGAGCTGTGCGGTGAAAAATAATTGCAGCGAAACCATCAGCGGGACAGGGTGGGGTGACCCGAAATTCAGGTCCCCACGGGTAAAACACGACATAATGTGCAAGAGAGAAGGACCGTGTATCGGGTTACCCTCCCCGGGTGGTTCTGTAACACGAGGCAGGGCGAAAGGCGCGGGTGCTACCCCCACATCAAAAGCACCGCAAATGAACACTTAACGCGGTGTGTGTGCCTTGGTAATTACTGGAATGTCGCTCTTCGACAAACGCTTCGCTTGATATTTAAACTGCTAAAGCGTGAACTGATTTAATAGCAGTGAGAGCGTAAGAGTAGGTTTTACAGGCGTTGTAATTTCCGACCACACATAATACGTTATTTACCTATAATAAAGAAGGGGGCCGCGGTGGTGTGGTGGTTGGACTACTCGCCTCCCACCTAGGCGATCCGGGTTGAATTTCCCTGTGGGGTCGCTCCCGGATTTTCCCATGTGGGAATCGTGCCGGACGATGCCGCTGGTCAGCGGGTTTTCTCGGAGATCTCCCGTTTCCCCCACCGCCTTCATTCAACCGCTGCTCCATACGTCACTTCGCCTTCGTTGGATCTCATGACCTCGATGTTAAGAGCCGCTTTAAATTACGTTTTCGTAGGTCGTTTTATTGTGACGTGCTGTACTTTAGCTGACTCAGCACTTGATTTGTTATCACAAAAATAAGCTGTAGGTTCCATGTTTCGCTACACTAACATGAACCATTCATTATCTAAAGTTGTGTCAAATATAACCGTCAAGTGCATTGTGCGTTTGAATATGCGAATCAAAATGATTTAATGATTTAATTTTTAAAAATAATTCCATACGTAAAATTGGAGTATACTCTGTTTGTTAGATTTCTCAAATTGTCGAATGGGTTGAAATATTGTTTGTAATTTTGAGACAAATGTGTTGANATACTCTGTTTGTTAGATTTCTCAAATTGTCGAATGGGTTGAAATATTGTTTGTAATTTTGAGACAAATGTGTTGATAATATACAAGGTTGTATATGTATTCGGTTTGTTAAGGAATTAGTCATCTTCTCTTCTTTGCCAAACACAATTTTTTTTGTCCCCCTTATGTTCGAGCCCTATCACGATTATTCTAGCGACCGTGAGACTGTAAATATCATGTCCAAGAATCTATGCCGACATTTTTTTGGCGTGAGGACAGAAGACAGCTTAATAAATGTGCCACGTAAATAAATCCGTTTTAAGATAGCGGATCACATGCGCAGACATTTGTTTTCTTTAAATTGCTTCTGTTTGGGTGTAATGATTAAATTCACCTTTTATAGGCATTGTTACAAAACTATTTTAACAAATCAACAAATTTCGTTAGCATATCTGTGAAGTAAACTGATTATCCAAAATAACCGCATTTCAACTATTTATTTCAGCGTCATACTAACTTCATCTGAGTTATTATTCCTATAAGAACTTAAGGGAATTTTCTACTTGTAGTATTTCACAGACAGATCTCACAGGTTCAAGTTATCGTTGTTGATGGTAACGTGACGTTACGGTGCGTATTTATAGTTTAATTGGTAGTCCGATATTACCTCGCACATTAAACTTCAAAAGAATTTAATTAAAAGCATTTCATTTTCCTGTGTGAAGGATGGCTTTGGTTTTAAAACCCCTCTGGTTTTTCCGTCCACACGGAAAAGGATATTTTCGCTTATTAAAGTGGTATATTCATTTCAGCATTAAAATAATTCGCCCTTGCAATAAACTGTAGAGTGCTTGTCATTGGAACATTATGCTGTATGTATCTTTCCGCAAAAAGCAGACCATTTCAGCGTAGTATAATGTTAATATTCCCTGCGGCCACTTTAATAATTTCCTCATATGAAATGTTCCATTGCAGACGAGGCTCTGTATATTTACTTCGCATTTTAAAAAGTTGCAAATTATTTTCTTTTCCAGCAGAAATTGCAGGAAAATTTAGGTTGTTTATGGTGATATATTACGAAAAAAAAAAACACAGTTTCTGCTTATATTGCTAGATGCGCACGTTTGAAAATCATACATCTTTTGGGTTAAAACCTCATGTTTTTTTTTTAATGAATTAAAATTCAGCATTATTTACTCGTTATTTCATTTTCACACATATCAGTAAACTTTTTCTTTAGAATTTTGAATGTACTTAATATTTTAACTATTTCATATATTTGTATCACAGCCGTGATGATTGTATATTATTTTAATAATAATTTTAAACATTTTTTGTAAGAGTCAACCAATGAAAAATTTTAATCAAACTATGTAATGCCGCAATATGCTTCAGTATTTATGTTGTTTAGGTCTTGTAAAACTGCCTCCGAATACAAATACTAGATAACTATCATGAAGATAGGCTATCTACAGTGTAAGGCCAGCTTAATTGTATAAAAGAGACTGTATTGCAACCGAGTAGCTATGAGACAGTAATTACAAAAAATGGTGATTATATTTTGTTTGTTTATACACTACTGAAATAATTCTAGTTAAATGTGGACTGTATAGTTAAAATTGTGTTCATTAATTTAGTGAAATAAATTAAAATTTTCTTTATTGTAATTTAGTGATTGTTAATAATTTTTATCTGATTCATAAATCATTTCATATGTTTTAATTAAATCCCGCAAGCAAAAAAAAATATTTTTCCCTTGAAATGGCAGGATTACAAGGCGGCCGATTTGTATATAATAATATTCAAGTTATCGTGGTTTTATTGTTATTCTCGCTTTGTAAAGCCAGTTATGAAAATTCATCAGAATCGCTGTTAACCATTTCCACGTCTCCTTTCCGTCATTTCTGTTCCCCGTTTGTCAGTTAAATAAGGAGAAATAGGGAGGTCAAGCACAGAAGAGTTTTTTGATTTGGGGGAGGGGGCGGAGCTGCCAAGTTATTCACGTTTTGTAGCTATCAAAAGAANAGCACAGAAGAGTTTTTTGATTTGGGGGAGGGGGCGGAGCTGCCAAGTTATTCACGTTTTGTAGCTATCAAAAGAACGAATTTTATCCAGGTATTTTAACTAGGTAGGCCTCTTAGGCCTACCTAGTTGTCATTTAGATCTCATTGTGAGTAGTTGTGACTATTCTAATTTTTAAAAACCTGTGAAATATTTAAACACATATATTTATCTTGGATCGCTATAAAAGTCGATATTTGTAGCCAATTTATAGATTTGGTTATTGAAACGTAGATATGGTCGCTGAAAAGTGTCAAAGTCAGCAAAAATCAATGTAAATAGCCCTCTATTTACGGGTTTGTTTCTTCAGTAAAAAAGGGTTTTAAAGAATTGAGACAATGTTGTTGCTTTCCTGTACACATTGCTGTATACCTATATTCACAGCTTAAACCTCTGAAGAAACACACGAAGCTTCTTTACGCTATTTTCCACCGCTGACGCAAAGCTTCCTTAGGGTCGGATGTGACCTCGAGGGGTTTAAAATTGTTTACTAAGGATTAATCTTATCCCTTTTTCATTCCCAATTTCATTTACGGTTTTCATGGGTTGCAACCAAAAATGCTATTATGTGTGCTGTACTTAATTCGACACAACACTTTTCTCGTTGTCACAACCAATGAGNGTTGCAACCAAAAATGCTATTATGTGTGCTGTACTTAATTCGACACAACACTTTTCTCGTTGTCACAACCAATGAGATGTAGGTTATATGTTCGGCTACAGTAATATTAACTATTTATTACCTAGACCAGTAAGAAGGTTTGCGAATCATTTACCACAGGTAAGATATCTGGTCATTGATCTTCNAACTATTTATTACCTAGACCAGTAAGAAGGTTTGCGAATCATTTACCACAGGTAAGATATCTGGTCATTGATCTTCGCAGTGTGCATAACCGACCGAAAAATACCGACATGTGCGTAATATACACAACTGTGTACACTGGGTCCGAATGGGTTAAGATCGTTGTTACTCGAGGCTGCTTTGCCTCAGTGCCTTCCCCTTACCCCGTTTCCGGGTAGTCCCACAGGATGACTCACCGGTACCAGGAACGGAGGGGGATACGCCACTCGTTGCTGCTGTAACGCCTCCATGGATGACGTCACTCCCGCTCTGGAAGCGAGAACGACTTGGGAGCCACTGCGCGAATGTTCTCGGCACCTCCGAACGTGGCACGACTCGGGGTGCGAAGAATACGCTGGGCCAGGCCACCTCAAATATAAATGCCGTGGCGTGCCTTTCTGTTGTTGCGGTCTTTAAAGTCCNAAGAATACGCTGGGCCAGGCCACCTCAAATATAAATGCCGTGGCGTGCCTTTCTGTTGTTGCGGTCTTTAAAGTCCACGAGTGACGAGTGCGTGCTAGGCGTGAGAGTACAAAGACCAGAGAGTGCAGTCTATCAGGAGAGCAGACACTGGGACTGACCAGATAGACTGTAAGAGAGTAGGACTTGTATCCAGAGTGACAGACATTCGGGTGACATTAATGTATTGGAATTTACACTTATGTTGTGTATTTGGGGTTAATGTTTGACATATGCTACACTAAATAGCGTTAGGCCCCACGTCTGGGCGCCAAATTAACTTGACGCTACACCACTGTAGAAGACAGGGTGACTTATAGCATCGTAGTTATGTCCTCCCAGCATAGACTATATGATGCTTGAAGATNCGGGGTGCGAAGAATACGCTGGGCCAGGCCACCTCAAATATAAATGCCGTGGCGTGCCTTTCTGTTGTTGCGGTCTTTAAAGTCTACGAGTGACGAGTGCGTGCTAGGCGTGGGAGTACAAAGACCAGAGAGTGCAGTCTATCAGGAGAGCAGACACTGGGACTGACCAGATAGACTGTAAGAGAGTAGGACTTGTATCCAGAGTGACAGACATTCGGATGACATTAATGTATTGGAATTTACACTTATGTTGTGTATTTGGGGTTAATGTTTGACATATGCTACACTAAATAGCGTTAGGCCCCACGTCTGGGCGCCAAATTAACTTGATGCTACACCACTGTAGAAGACAGGGTGACTTATAGCATCGTAGTTATGTCCTCCCAGCATAGACTATATGATGCTTGAAGATTAAGGGGTTTGCAATAATGTAGTCGGTTGCTGTTTCATTTTGAAGGACGAATATATTGTGTGGAGTCTAAACAAGAACTGCATACATCAACACTTCCGAGGTGTGGTACTCTAATAATTTTGGCTACTCGGATTAACTGCGGACAACTTCGTGATGGAAGGGGTCTTCTCCGGATGGCGATTGTATACTTAGCTCTGACTGTTGTTGGTGCTGGTAGGCTGTCAGCTGGGGATGAGCTCCGGTGAGTTGGGCGGCCTTTGGAAAAAGGCCCGCGTCTGTAGTCGTCTCCCCGGGACTGCGGTGCTCATGTCCTCTCGCGATTCCTTCACGCAACCCTTCCCTCGGCGCGGTGATAATGAACTGTCCTACTGACGTGGCCGAGGGTCCGATGTGCCCCCGGACCCCTCGGCGCGGTTGACCTCTCTCTGCGCGGCGATATTCAACTGAATGCTCTCTCGAACTAACGTCTCTGGGTGGTAATAATTGACTAACCCCACTTCTCTCGTAAAGAGGTTTTTATGCAGGCCAGCCTCCCTCCTTAAGTGTCGGCACGNTAATAATTGACTAACCCCACTTCTCTCGTAAAGAGGTTTTTATGCAGGCCAGCCTCCCTCCTTAAGTGTCGGCACATGTCTCTATTATTAGGGGAGGGGGTGAGGTGGTGGAAAGCAGATCAATGCCTTTCAAAACACGTGCCCTGGTTCCTGAAGGTTGGGGGGCGGGGAAGGTAGCACTTTGCTCCTAGCTTGCTCTGTCAGCTATTTCCTGTTGCGTATCCACATTGTCCTGTGGTTAGCTTTGGGGGGAGGGGGTGTTCTCGGCACCATTATCCAGCTCGTCAGTTGTTTCTTCCACGGTGCGTATTTTCTGAATTTAGGCGAACTGCGTTTCTATATCTTGTGAAACCTCTGCGATCAACATATCTCACGGGCTTGCTAGAGGCGAAGGGGGGCGGGAGGGTGGTAGGGAAGGCCTAAGCCGCAGGACACGTGTAACTGCGATGCGTCACCTGCCTCGTGGCACGTGCCAACTGAGAGGCGCTCGCAAAGGGGGTCAGGTAGGTATCTATTCCAAAAGACGTCACACGTCATGTTCTATAATTAAGTGACTAGATAATTCATGATTTTCGTTATAACTGAGATAAGAAGAAACTTGCTCTCGCTTATAAAAATAGTTCGTGAATGAGTGGAGATATTTGGGCGGCTCNAAAAGACGTCACACGTCATGTTCTATAATTAAGTGACTAGATAATTCATGATTTTCGTTATAACTGAGATAAGAAGAAACTTGCTCTCGCTTATAAAAATAGTTCGTGAATGAGTGGAGATATTTGGGCGGCTCTTAACATCCCAATCTTGAGAGCCGTCGAGGGTGAGGCGAGGTGGGTATAGAGCAATACAAGTGCGGGGGAAACGGGAAATCTCCGAGAAAAGCCACCGACCAGTGGCATCGTCCGGCGAACCCACCGGCAACCGAACCATGTTCGCCTTGGTGGGGGTGAGTAGTCTAAACACTTCACCACAGCAGCACCGTAAAATAGTACATGTTAATATTAGGAATAGGCAGTTGTATTTTATATATAATAGATGCATGTATTGTTATACCGTTGTAAATCAATTAGGGAAATAATTTTTGTTCTTTTATTTTATTAAGACTTCCATCCCTCACAAATATGAATAAGCCCTAATAATTTTGTTTATATTATCTATTTTTATCTGACACCTAATATTTACCCTTAGGATAAATCATTATTTTCTTGCAATGATTCTGTTTTTTTTTTGTTATTGATTTATCTCTTTTAAAATACTCACCCAGTTGTTTTACGTTGTTCAGCCGCTGCTGTCACAGCCTTCGCTTTGTGGCTGAGCTGTGCTCCTACTTTTACTGGTCCTACATTTTTCACCTCTAATCTTCCTCATAACCATTATTGTTTATTCNGCTGAGCTGTGCTCCTACTTTTACTGGTCCTACATTTTTCACCTCTAATCTTCCTCATAACCATTATTGTTTATTCAAATAGTGTGGTAAATGTTACCGAGTAGTTAGAAATTGTTTGAGATAACGCAACGCGACTTTAATCATGAACCAGCCATGTTCCATATCAATGATCAAGTTGTCTTTAAATAGTTACCGGTGGTGTGACGANTAAATGTTACCGAGTAGTTAGAAATTGTTTGAGATAACGCAACGCGACTTTAATCATGAACCAGCCATGTTCCATATCAATGATCAAGTTGTCTTTAAATAGTTACCGGTGGTGTGACGATATTCGAGTTTCGTGGTTTGGAATTACCACTAAAGAGAAAAGGCACTAAATATTCACTTACTCTCACATATTTTCTCTTATAGTATACGCATTCCTCGGACCACCTGTTTTTCGTAGAAAAGATTTATGCTCAAGCTATAATTAAACTTCTTGCTTGCAAGCATGCCAATTTAATTCAGTTATTGGCTGCGTGTTTGTGTGAGAAGACATTTTCTACTCAACTGGGCCAATCAGAATAANGCTGAGCTGTGCTCCTACTTTTACTGGTCCTACATTTTTCACCTCTAATCTTCCTCATAACCATTATTGTTTATTTCAATAGTGTGGTAAATGTTACCGAGTAGTTAGAAATTGTTTGAGATAACGCAACGCGACTTTAATCATGAACCAGCCATGTTCCATATCAATGATCAAGTTGTCTTTAAATAGTTACCGGTGGTGTGACAATATTCGAGTTTCGTGGTTTGGAATTACCACTAAAGAGAAAAGGCACTAAATATTCACTTACTCTCACATATTTTCTCTTATATTATACGCATTCCTAGGACCACCTGTTTTTCGTAGAAAAGATTTATGCTCAAGCTATACTTAAACTTCTTGCTTGCAAGCTTGCCAATTTAATTCAGTTATTGGCTGCGTGTTTGTGTGAGAAGACATTTTCTACTCAACTGGGCCAATCAGAATAAAGCTACCCTGACAATAAACTTCCGTGATTGGCTGACAGACACTTGAGACGCGTGCGAGTTAAAACCATCAAACACGATGTTGGTTCTGAAATAACGTGTTTTGGAGTGCAGCTGGTCGTGGAATATTTTCGCGAATAACAGGCCTTTATACGTATTCCTTAACACTTTAAACACTACGTTCGCGTGTAACGCGCGCTGCGCTAAAAATGAAAATTTATCTACGACCGAAAACAAAATTCGTGTGTACATAGTTTCGTTATTTCCTTAATGNTACGACCGAAAACAAAATTCGTGTGTACATAGTTTCGTTATTTCCTTAATGATTGTCAGGACAGTAAAATAACTTTACAGAAAATCAACACTTAGTCTCATGAATTGAAATGGTCTTACTTTTATAACAATTTAAGTGACAATAGAGATTGTAATGCCTGTAAAATATGTAAGGGTTTTCGATTGGGAGACTGTAAAACCGGCACTCTATAAGGTGACACACATCCAGTAATAAACTTTATTCAAATGTGGCGTGAGCCAATAGGACGACGGTAAACAGAGACCAACAGAAATAGCGTTCCTATAATTAAGGATACAACTGATACAATACGAGTTAGCATTGAATGTCAGTAAATGTGAGCAGAATGCATAGTGTTAAAGTTACTTTAGACTGTTCACGGTAAACTGATCTCTTTCGAAAGCCCAGCTAAATATCTACTTGTATGAGCATTGTGTATTCTTACGCCATATTTAAATTAACATTGCCATGGTATTGATAGCTTTATTCACCTATAGGTAGAGACCTGAAGAATTCGCGGATTCATTTTGGGACAAGCTAGGATTCAAAACACGTGCGTTTATTTAACTTTACTCTCCACGCGGTTTTTGACATCTCCTGGAGAACGGTGTCCAATTGTTGCTTACCACTGTGACAGCAGACAACCAATGCGCAATTGATATCAGCACATGTGTACATAAGACTGTAGAGTTTAGCCTGCAGGTCATTGAACTCGCGAATTTTTCAGGTCTCTACCCATAGGTCAAGTGAAACTGTAAGTTAATTAGAAAATCAAATATTTTACAAATTTTCTGATTAAACTATCTTGCATGCATTGGAAATTTTGGATAAAAAATAAATAATTTCAGTACTCACAAATCTTTGATTCTTATATAACGTAAAATAGTGTAAATATTGCNTTTGGATAAAAAATAAATAATTTCAGTACTCACAAATCTTTGATTCTTATATAACGTAAAATAGTGTAAATATTGCCATTCCATCGTTACCAACTTCACTTTCCCCAAATCATTCGTTGTGCCCGTGAAAGAACTTGCAGGCTGAGACAGTATCTTTTTTTAAAGGTTGATTTCAAAAGTCCTTAGTTAACTTTGAATAGCCTATACTTGTTTTTAATNTTGGATAAAAAATAAATAATTTCAGTACTCACAAATCTTTGATTCTTATATAACGTAAAATAGTGTAAATATTGCTATTCCATCGTTACCAACTTTACTTTCCCCAAATCATTCGTTGTGCCCGTGAAAGAACTTGCAGGATGAGACAGTATCTTTTTTTAAAGGTTGATTTCAAAAGTCCTTAGTTAACTTTGAATAGCCTATACTTGTTTTTAATACGGAACTCTTTTAGAAAAACCTTGAAATTTCCCCCATTTCCTTAACATACTTATTCATTTTAATCACTAAAATATCAACGTAAAAAAAAATTACGACATATCCGCAATTTACGAAACGCATGCTGCAACAATCCGCACGATTTTGTTTAGTGGAAGTTTGTATTCCTTTGTAATTAATGTGCTCTGAAATATGACGTAAAGATTATCCTGAGTGAAGTATGTCACCACTAAAAGACTCTGCCAGCCAAGCAACCAATTTTCCTTCGCGTGCAGCGTAAGGTGCGTATAGAATATTCTCACGTTTTGAATCAAACATTTGAAAAATCACCACATGTGTGACATCTTTAGTTCTTCCCTAAATATGCCATATATCACAAGCGCTTTTTTCTTCCGTTAACGCAAAGGTACATATTTTTTTTTAGTTAAATTGAATTTTTAGTTATATTGTATCAATAAATAATAATATTTAGTTTACAATTATATAAAAAATAAAACGGAGGTAAAATATGTGTGTTGGCAATAACTAGTAAGAATAGTAAGAAATAATTCTAAGGTAAAATATTATTACATTGAGTGTGCACTAACACAGTTCACACTGGGTTTGGAATAGATTTTCACATTTGGTTACGCTTTGTTTGAGAGAGGTGGATGCATATCCTGTAAGAAGATCTTTAGCAGGGTTTCAGAAAATTTGGAAGTAACCGTGAATGGACTATATGACGTCACACGTAACGGCAAACGTGGGAGAACCTTTGAACCCTGGCATGTTTGTAAGTGCCTATGGCGTTGCTTCCAGTTCCATTGTTCTTGACTAGAAGCCTCGTCCCACGCGGAATTCGAAGCACCGTAGAAAGGTGCAGAGAGTAGGATGCGGAGTGGCACGGTTTGCGAAGGAGTGGTGAAGGGGGNGAAACACTGGGCGATATACGAAGTGGCTTTATCCGCGCCGACACAATAACCCTCCCCTTCTGAGACCACGTGAAGAGAAAGAGTTACGGGGGGAGGGGCTACCGCCTTAACACCCCCTCACGGACCCCTTCAAAGGTGCGGTAAATTGCCTAACGTTAGATCCAACTAGGTATGTGAACCGTACTATAATTATGGTACTTGCCCTATAAATCACAGCTCTGTACCATGTATCGCATTTGGACTCGTGCCGGATGGTTCCCCTGGTTTTGTTCTCTTGTATATATAACAGTATAATAAGTAAATGCGTTTATTTTACTGTTGTTGTTGTGTTTGTAATGTGGGATATTTATATAGTGAAAATGAGTGCTTGGGTAAGAGAAGCGTACTTTTATTCCTCTGTGGAATGGCTAGACATATACCATAATTAGGGGGATTAAAATTCCTCATACCCCAGTTACCTTCGGGTAACAACACACCAAGCTCAGAACGTAAACAAAAAATCATGATGTACAAGTAAATTCATATTTTCTCAAAAGTTAAGTGAAAGAACAGTACAGCTTTCTCTTTGTTCCTGGAGTCAAATCAGATGTGTCAAACGAAGTAACATACAGCAGAATTTAACCCTTAAAATAATCATGAGTAGGAGCAGTGATGTTTCGCGAAAAGATTTCGAGACAAGATACAGTCCAAAGCACTGTGGGGTCGTCCAGCTTCTTTGATTTACTTAAAAATGTTCTGGCCCATGTTAACAGTTTGCGCACGAATCACGAATGTTCAGTGTTCGAGTTACTTAGTCCTGAGTGGCTCGGTCAAAGACGGATACGGCACCAGCTGCCAATGGAGGTATAACAATAGCTGAGGTGTGTATATGGTATTGAAGTTTACTGTGTGCTCCGATTTTCACGCGAAAAATCACGGGGCCTAATCATGAGTTTTCCATCTACTTAAGTATTACAGGTACACTTTAATTAGAGAATACATTTATTACGGTAGCAATAAATTATGAAGTAAATCAACACTGTACACATATGAAACATTACCATTATCATAAATACCAGACATAGACATTTTCAAAGAAATTCATTCACTAATAAAATTATGATTCACTCCATAATTCTCAGAGCTGTTAAAATTACCCATCCCTATATATCTGAAGCAATGAGAACAAAGATACAGCAAACGTGAAAAATTCATTTATTCAATTAATTATAATTGTTCTGTAGAAAATAATATTTCGAATAAAGTGTCGTTAATCTAAATTGTTTCACTAAGCAAAATTCCTTCTCGGCTAGTAGGAAAGAACATAGAATAAACTCAAAA
Organism: Clitarchus hookeri; assembly: GCA_002778355.1. Taxonomy (NCBI): domain Eukaryota; kingdom Metazoa; phylum Arthropoda; class Insecta; order Phasmatodea; family Phasmatidae; genus Clitarchus; species Clitarchus hookeri. The sequence continues at coordinate 167,263 of NQII01001697.1, forward strand.
CATATGATTAAAAAAAAAAAGAAAATCGTTTCACTAGAGAAAAACAATTTGTATAATTTCCTTAACATTTAATTAGTAGCATGGTTAAAATAACAATAATTATAGCAATTTCAGGTTATACCCATTTTTTCAGGCTTGCGAATTCCAGTTCCATGTTGGCAGCGTCCTAAGCGTCCATAAGTCTTATCTTAAGGTTTTATTAAAACACCAAAGATTAACACATTGGGCGCTTTTAGGCTGCTCCGATAGCCTGCACACATTTACAAGACTTGTGATGGTTCTCTTCCATCACCCTGCCTTAGGATGGGCGGTCACAAATTAAAAATTTGATAGATTTCTTAAAAGACAAATTTGCCCTGAACCGACCTCATGCCTGGGCTTCCCTCTAGGAACCCTCCTTCTTCATTAACAAATCAAAGAAATAATAATTTCCTGATAAGAGATACTTATCAATAAATGATTTCATTGCATGATCTCTTATGCCTAATACATACACATTATGCAATTCACGAGTTAGATAAGGAGAAAACACATAAGATAAAACTTCATTAATCACTCTACCTGAGATATTAAAATATCCAATAAATTTAAATCTCGGAAATTTAAAGTCTGTACATCCAAATAAGATTATGATAAAATTTCTACATTAGTCTCTACAAATGAAAACAAACCAGATATTATGTACTGATAGATGTAAACATTGCAAAGGAATCATTATATTCACCAGTAAAAATTTCAATGTATAATGTAAACATTTGTGAATTTTGTTAATATTTCCACACTGGTAGACGGGTTTTCTCGGCAATCACCCGTATCACGCGCCCCTATATTCCGGTGCTACTCCGTACTCACCTCGCTTCACCCTTATCTGCTCTCAGGACCTAGATGTAAAGAACCACCCAAATATTTCCGCTTTCTGTATAACGTATTACTAGAAACCGGATAAAATAGCAAATTCGATGACCTTCAGGCTAGACTCTGCAGCCTTATGTGCAAATAAGCCGACATCAACTTCACATTGGTTGCTTGCTGTCACAGTTGAAGGCGACGATTGGACCATCATTCTCCAAGAAGTGTAAAATACTGCGTGGGCCAACGGAAAATAAATAAACGCATGTGTTTTGAAATCTAGCTTGTCCTAAAATTAATCCGCGTATTCTTCAGGTCTCTATGTATTACTATAGCTAGGGATAGGAAAATTTCGTGAATTCATTTTAGGTCAAGCTAGACTTTTAACACATGTACATTTCTGTTCTTCTTGGAATTGGTTCTCAGTTTATTAGACGCGCCCAGCATAACTATGAGCCAATACCTGATGGGCAAGGAAACAAGCACCGAATCACGTGCCACCCCATCTGAGGCAACAGCCAATGAACTGAAAGACGTGAGATTTTCCTGTAATTAATTATAGCAAATCGATTATAGTATTCAGAAATATTATAATTTAAAACAAACCCTATTATTATGTACTTTTACTAAAACTTTAAACTTTTAAATACACGCAGCTATGTTAAAATTGTACTTCTTACTTCAATGTAGCAAGTACTCTGTCAAGACAACACTAAAATAAATGTTTCAGGAATTCGGACGAAGGGTCTAATCAGCTGTAGCTTTATTGTGGCATGATTGTATTGTGACGTGTTTTTGGTCTGCATTGCTTCCCTTGCCGCGTCCACAGTGAGCGAGCAAGGGAGTATGTGAAAGTCAGAATTGAAAGGTAATGTGAGAAGTGGGCGGTGATTTACAAAGGCAAGCCACCGCATGCCACCGTGATAAACGTATCGCGTCTCGTGCGCCCTGGGCCGTCAGTGGATTCAATTCCTGAGGTTATCTTTATTGAAAGAATGTTCTGCCAATTGCTCTAGCCTTTCTCAGTTTGACTAGGAGTGCGGGGAACCTTCTAGATCGGGCGAGCGGGACTACCAAAGCCTCGACGGACCTCCGAGCAGGCAGTCTATAGAGTTTGGAGGGTGGCGTGACCTTGAGCGACAGGTGTGCGAGGACAGCGAAGCGACGACCCAGCAGAGCGACGAGTGGCGACGAAAGCGACCATCGGGAGTGAAGTCTGCGGACTGCGAGCATCGGTGCAGTGAAGAGCGAAAGAGAAATAGTTTAGCGGGCGAGACTATTGGATTTGAAAAAATGATGGACCTGCATTCCCACAAAACTTACTAAACGTTACCGGTGTTACTTTGAATCAACCAGTGGACCGGTGTCCCTCCCGGCAATACCCGGTCGCGGGAACGTGACACGCAGTAATCACCCTAATTGGTCGCGAGGCTGAAGCCTGTAGGGGCTCTCCCGTAATTGGAATCTTTGAGCGCTGCGCCGGTAATCACTTAGCAGGGACATGCAGCGGGGGTTGCATGGATGAGGGGGGTGTGGGAGGGGTGTAGGCTGTTACCTCCGCTTGTCGAGTGGCTGCCCGCGGGAAAATACCATCAAACCGACTTTAAACCGCCCGGTTATTGATTGAGCGGCTTGCCACGACGTGCACGCTTGCGTCTCGTCGCGGGAGGCTGGGC
>NQII01001697.1:169796-228999 GCA_002778355.1 Clitarchus hookeri
CGCGGGAGGCTGGGCTGGACCACGCGCTGGTTTACCTCCGGATTAGCGGTGACGTGCCACTGAATGACGCCACGTGGGGTGGCGGGGGAATCCTCAGCCTGCAGCCCTATATACCCCAGGACACCTGAGAGTTACACAGTATACTCCATTCGTTGTTACTCCCAACTTTCCTGAAGCCCTGCTGAAGTACTACTTCCGGGATATTCACCCGTGTGACGCAAACAGAGCTTATCCGAGGAAAGAAAAGTACGCCAAAGGGACAACGCGGCACATTTCTGCGCACTCAATGGAGAGATGTGGTGGAGAGATGTTGGTTGTTTTCACATCCGGGTCTTGAGAGTCGATGAGTGTGAAGCGACGTGAGTATGAAGCAGCGCTGGAGCGCAAGGAGGGGTTTGGGGGGAGATCCCTGAGAAAACCCTTCGACCAGCGGTATCGTCTGGCACGATTCCCACACGCGAAAATCCGGGAGCGACTCCCCCGGGAATCGAACCCGGTCCACCCAGGTGGGAGGCGAGCAATCTATCTACTGTACCACCGTGACCAAGGTCACACTGAGTGGCAGGCGCCATGGTAAGTTTATAACGTCGGACAGTGACGTAACAGTGAATTAAAAGTACCAGGCATGTATTTGTGGATACCGAAATTATTTAATTATCTTTCCGTTTTTTTTATGCGTGTAAGTTTAAGAATTAACAAATGTGAACAATATTTACTTTTCTAATATTTTGACAGTTTCACTTGTTTGGTGCGTGAATAACGTGTTCAGACCCACGGAAATGTTATTTTTGTTTTTAGCGGAAGAATACACAATGTGCATGCAAATGGCTATTTAGCAGTTCTGCGACTGAATAGCTTTTTGTCTTGGGAAATATCAGCTACACACGTCTTGTTGGACTGCAGATTAAAATAATGTTTATATAAGTTTATTATTTTTTATTCTAGTGAATTCCTTCTAATTGAGCTTATATGCATCAAATATGCGTATAATTCGCCAAAAAAGAAAAATATCAGAAGCAAAATCTGAAAATCAATTACAAGTAAACGAATCCGGTTATTTTTAAATCACGCGATGCTCGCAATCATGACAGGTAAATAATGCACTTATGTTTAAGTACATGTGAAGAAGATGAACATTTAATTATGAAAAGAAAAAATGTTTGAGTAACATGAAAATAACCACATAATCAAACACGATAACTTAAAGCTCAGCTTAAGCCCTTTGCAGAAATTCTTCGTTTTCACGTCATAATTTGGGATTCATAGTAATTACTGACAATATACGATTACAGAACATTTACGTTTCACGAGCTGTTTAATATTTTTGTGCATAATTTTAATTGTGTATTGTTATTTGCTTGTTGTAAAAAGTCGAGAACGTATGTATATTTAATTAATATGTTATCGACATTTTACAATAGGCAGATATTACACAATTAAAATTACGCACAAAAGTATTAAATAACTCGTAAAATATAAATTTTATTTAATCGTGCATTGTCAGTAATTACTATGAATCAGAAATTATGACGCGAAAACCATGAATTTCTGCGAAGGGGTGAAGCCGACCCTTAACGAATGTACGCATGTCCGTCTTCTCACACTGGGTAACCGAATATTTTACGCTCTTTGGAATGAAGGATTCAAGTAAAATTGTTTTATTATTTTTTTCTCGGGGCTTATGTTTCCGGTGTTTGTACTTCTCCCCTTTTATTTCGTTTATTATCTCCATTCCTACTTTCTCTTCTTCTATGCCCCTTTATTTTACATTCAGATACGGTTTGCAGTAAGAGGTGTTTTTTTTATGATGTTTATCTGTGCCTTTTTAAACGATGCTTTTTTCCCCTCGCATTCTCATGTCACCCTCGTTATTAACGTCATTGTGAGATCTGATCTCTTCCAGTCTTCTCTACTAGCACGTATCATAGGTTTCTACCGTTGTTGTTTCTTACCTACTGTCGTCATTCTTAATCCCTGCAGATCGACAGAACTCAATACTTAAGCTGTACTGCCACTTTAAGGTGAAAGATCCGGAAACCCAGAATTTATGGTATCATCTTCCTCTTCAAGATGACTCATCGCACACGAGAAATAAAATGGCACCTCAGCTTGGCTTCCTTCTTCTGAGGTTAACGTGCAAGATCACGAGCACAATAGCATGTTTTTGGTCTCTACCTCTTCCTTTCCCCTTATTCTGTATCATATCATTTCCCTCCCTCAATGCGAATAATATTTCATTGTTCGTCCAGCAAGTTATGCAGTTCATCGTGAAAATCATTTCTTTTTTTCTTAAACATTTCAGTGGCAACACTCCTGGAAATTAAGCACTAAAGAAATTATCGTCACAGCATCTTCTTAAAAGAAGCTAAGCAAAGCAATGCGGGACTGGAAAAAACCAAAAAGTTTGACCTGTATGAAAAAGTAACAGATTTAACTTAGAAATGAAACAAATTAATTTTAGTAAAAATTTAACAGGAACTTTTAAATGTTTAATTATTTATTTGTTATCTAATACTAAGTTTACTTATGCATTGCAATTCGAAAGCGGGTAACTGAATTCGCATTACGCCTTTTATAAACGCCAGGCCCTGGTTTTCCTCAGCGAAGGGAAATGTGCCCATGACACTATCATGAGTGAAGCCACACCAAACATTCAGATCTGGGTTATCACGAATGTGTTCACGATTGCTGTGCGGGTTTTCAGAATGTCATGCTCAAATTTTCATGTCTAGGGACACCCGATCCTGTCTGGGTGTACTTCAAAACACCGTAGCTTAGATCCACTTTCGTTATTGGATGGTTTCAACTGCTGCGCGTACTAGGTGCCTGCCTGCGAATAACGGACGTTTAGTATCGGAGTGTCTTGATTCTGATTGGCCAAGTGAAATACAACTTGTCCGCCGACAATAACCAAAGAAAAACTTCAGATGCGCACGTAGGATACTGAAATACGACCTGCTTGGAACTATTTCCGTGAAAATCAGGTGTCCGTATTTATGGCAGTTAACACGTCCGAACAAGTGTTTAGTGGTTTCATGAGAACATAATTACAACTAACTATATACTAGTTTCCAAATGAATGTGAAATAACCAGCACTGCAGAACCGTACAGACGAGTTCACTTCCTCACAGGGGAATACTTTTCAGTCTTCGCTTTGCTGTCAGCTGGCGAGGAACGAGGCAGCATCAGTGTGCTGTTGGTTGTAAAAACATTCAATTTCACGAAGAATGCCGAACAGAACTAAATTTAATAGAGTAAACAGCGGAAGATAGTTTTATTCCAGTTAAATAAAAGTGCAAGTACATTATATAATATTACCTCTTCCCAGTGGCCGCGATTCGTACTGTAAATTCACATCCGCTGTGTATNTGCAAGTACATTATATAATATTACCTCTTCCCAGTGGCCGCGATTCGTACTGTAAATTCACATCCGCTGTGTATCGTTTAAACTTCAGAGAAATTCAAAGCGACATTTTTTTAAAATAATGGCACAAAAGAGGCNCACGAAGAATGCCGAACAGAACTAAATTTAATAGAGTAAACAGCGGAAGATAGTTTTATTCCAGTTAAATAAAAGGGCAAGTACATTATATAATATTACCTCTTCCCAGTGGCCGCGATTCGTACTGTAAATGCACATCCGCTGTGTATCGTTTAAACTTCAGAGAAATTCAAAGCGACATTTTTTTAAAATAATGGCACAAAAGAGGCNCACATCCGCTGTGTATCGTTTAAACTTCAGAGAAATTCAAAGCGACATTTTTTTAAAATAATGGCACAAAAGAGGCAAGGTATTTCTGTAGCCAAAATGTTCAACTTATATACAGTATATTATGGTATGTTCTATTCAGTAAGAGTCTGGAAGTGGTATATAAACACGTAACGAAAGTAATAATTTATCATGGAAATTACGACCTTAGTCATTATGCATGTCTAGAGACCTGAAAAATTCGTGAGTTCAATGACCTGTAGGCTTATGAGGTAACAGCATACATTTTATTACGTTTAATCACTGTTCATTGGTTGCTTGTTGTATTAGCGGAATACGGTAATTCGGTCTGCATTTTATTTTGTGTTTGTTATTGGCTAAGAGTTATCCAGGAGGTNTTGTATTAGCGGAATACGGTAATTCGGTCTGCATTTTATTTTGTGTTTGTTATTGGCTAAGAGTTATCCAGGAGGTGTAAACTAACGGGTGAGCCAATAGAATAAGCAATACGAACGTACGAGTTTTTGAATTCTAGCTTGTCCCTAAATGAAACAGCGAATTTTTCAGGTGTCTATGTATGTCACACCGTAATAATCTTGACACTATAAGCGCATGAGTAAATATATTACCTATGTTTTCTATTTCTGTAATCAAGGTCTATTCTAACATGCGTTTACTCTCACAACAATCTATCCCTGCTTGGCGCTGCTTCCGTTATTCATCTTCCCCTCCACTCTGCAAGGATTTCATTGTCATCTGAAAACCACGTAACGTAACGTAGATATGGTTATTCGACGGCGAATACAGGATTNCTGCAAGGATTTCATTGTCATCTGAAAACCACGTAACGTAACGTAGATATGGTTATTCGACGGCGAATACAGGATGATTTACTCGCTGTAATAACAGAGAAATAACTGCTTATGCAGGACTGCGGGTCGTGCGTTTCGGTGGCTGCACATTCTCCTGAAGCACGAAGAATTTACCCCTGTAGGATGTTCACAGTAAACTAAACACTTTTGAAACAACTGCTTAGGATCTATTTTTATTAACATTGCGTATTCTTTCACATTACGTAAAATTTGCATACTTTTGGGCCTGATCACTTTGTTTATGCGTCGGTAAAGTCAAAATGTAAAATTATGTGAACAGTAAATATTTAACAAATTTTCTAATTCTGACACTTGCTGTATAGCAAGGGGCAGTGATATTTCGCGAAAAGATTTCGAGACAAGGTACAGTCCAAATCACTGTACGGTCCTGAGTGGCTTGGTCAAAGACGGTCGCGGCACCAGCAGCCAATGGAGGTATAACAATAGCTGAGGTGTGTATATACACTGAGAGCGAAAAAAAATGGTACACCTGCTTAATATCGTGTAGCCTCCTCCCCCATCCCCCGAGAAGTGCAGCAAGACGACGTGGCATAGACTCGACGAACGTCTGAAGGTATGCAGGAGGCAATTCACACCAAGAATCCTGCAGGGCAGTCCACATATCCAATCTGCGCCAATTTTAGAAAGGGTTGCACGTCTAACACATTTAATGATTCTCGTCAGTCGTCGTTTTTCCCGTTCTTTCACGATCTTTTTCCGGCCGCAGCGATGTCGAAGATGTGATGTTTTACCGGATTCCCGATATTCACAGTACACTTGTGAAATGGTCGTACGCGAACATCCAAATGTTATCGCTACCTCGGAGATACTATGTCCCATCTCTCATGCGCCGACTATAACACCACGTTCAAACTCACTTAAATCTTGATAACGTGCCCTTGTAGCAGCAGTAACCGATCTAGCTGCCGACCACGTCGCGTTACTGTGATTGGTTCCATACTTCTATTATTTGCATACGAACGCCTGTACCAGTTTTTTTGGCTCTTCAGTGATTGAAGTCTACTGAGTGCTGCGATTTTCACGCGAAAAGTCACTGGCCCTATGTATAACTTATCCATTAAAAAAAAAATAGCAGAATATATGATTTCAGTATCCACGAATTTCTACCTAACACTTTTAATTCAAACGTTGTTACATATAAAATCCTTCCTCTATATCGTTTCCCACTTCAATGGGTGCATGCGACTCACTTTGCCGGTTAAATGTAGGGGCAGTGGCCATTTTAAAATACTGATTTGAAAAGGTCTTTATTACACGTTAACTGCTTATAAGTTGTATAACACTGTGACGCTATTCACCACCTGTGGAATATTGGTGGTTTATAGAGTAGTAGTTAATTCCTCCAGGCATAGACTATAAGGTGCCTAGAAGGTTACATGTTTTTCAATAAGGTAGTCTTTTGATGTTTCACTTAACTGGATAACTATATTGTCTCGAGTTTGAACAAAAACAACATACAGAAACACTTCTGAGGTGTGGTACTCTAATTTGGCTACTCGTATTAACTGGGGCGACTTCGTGGTGGAGTGGGGCTTCTCTGGACAGCGACTTGATACTTAACTGCTCTGCTGTTGTATGCTTTCATCTGGGGATGAGCTCTGGCGAAGTGGTAGGCCTTGGAAAAAGGCCCGCATTTGGTGTCGTCTCACTGGNGGGGGGGGGATGTTGGAAGCTCTACGCCTCAGCGATATGTGTACGGCTTGGAAGCGCGTGGTTGCCTCCACTTGATCTTTCTCTGCGGGGACGACGACTGCCATGTGTCTCTCTAAGTCCCTACACTGGTTATTGTGGCAGAGGGGGGTGGGGTGGTTGTGTGACAGCACCGCTCTAATACTCCTAATGAGTCACACGTCAACTGTTTGCATGTATTGTAAACATTCACATGAAGTACACTTGCTTATCCACTTCAATGTAAGTCCTCAACACTTTCCGTCTCTTTGAAATTCTTAGACCAACTCGTTACACATGGGTTGGAAAAAGAAGCTTTCCTATAACCATTATAAAACTTTCATTGCATTGTAATTGCAGAATGGGATTTTGCATACCAGATGAAATATTGGGTCTTACATGCTGAGCTATCATTTATATTAAATACATCCAGAAAAACAACACATAGAAATGTTCATATTCGCAGAACACGCTACAAAAGACAGCACTGCTCCGATGGTTACGAAGTAATGATATTTTGAAATTGAAACGGGACCTAATGGACACTCGGTTTTTAAAACTTTAACAGCTCTGAGCTACAAGAGACTGTAACGAACTTCACATAGCGAAAGTTTCGTGGTTGCATGTTGAACAACGGGAAGAGAGCAATCCAGTTCACTGTCTAGAACACAGAGGCATCATACACTGACATGTCATCATTCATGTGATATAGGTAGGGATAGGAGAATTTCGCGATTTTAACGACGTGTAGGCTGGAATCATTAGTCCTATATATTTTCGACCCTCAGCTTTCTGTTCATTGGCTGCTGTGGCCAGATTTACCCCAGAACAGGTGGGACAGGATTCGGTGCTTATTTACTTACAGGTCTGTTATTTGCTTAGAGTTGTCTTGGGCATGTATAAAAAACTGCGATACAATTCCAAACATAACAGAAATTTACGTGTTTTTGGAGTCGAGCTTCTCTTAAAATGAGTTTAGGAAATTTTCCTGTCCCTATATGTAGTTGTTGTGTCGTTTAGGAGCTCGCAGGTCTTGTATCGCGTAGGCCCGTTTCTACAATATTGCCACAGTAGTACTCGGAACTCTCCAGAATACCCCTCGAACAAATTCTGGACAACTTGGGCCGATGACACGGTATTGCTGGAATATCCCATCGTTGCGGGGGTACGTGAAGTCCATGAAGGGCTGCAATGCAATGCCATGACCAGCACCATACTCACTCGCGCGATGTCAGATCACAACTGATACAGATCGGGGCACTTCCAAGAAGCAACGATACGGTGGTGCCACCGATTATTAGCTATACATACCATTATACGATGACTTTCGGCTTGTCATTGTATATAACACAATCAGTGCTCCGCTTTTCCTATGAAGGACTCAGGCCAACCTTCATTGTTCGCGGATGCTTCTTGTGGCATGCGCTGTTCGCGGTTAATTGGACTCTTTCGATACTGATCTATGAAAAATCTCACTGTCCCTAACTGCATACGTTTTGGATGCAGTGCCTGTTATGCGTCCAGTATAGTTTCTATCAACGGTGAAAAATGGTTTCCTGTCTTAGCGCTGAATTAAAAGAATTGTGTAAAAATTTGTGAATACTGAAACTATTTGTGTTACACTCTGTTACTTTTAATGCTTTGTCGTATAAGAATTGGCAAATTTGGAAAAAATATACTTTTGTAACAATTTCACTGTTTCACTTGAACGACGCCTGAACAAAGTGGTCACACCCATGGGAATATTTATTGTAACAATAGTTGAAAAATACACTATTTGAATGCAAGTAGATCTTAAGCAGGGCTTTCAAAAGTGCTCAGTTTACCGTGAACAGCATACAGAATAGTAAAGTCACCTCAACGTTCCCTGCGAAAAGAAAACGTTTTAAAAATAAAGCTGCAATCGCCATTTGCGGAATCTGCGAGTGCAGTGTGAAATGAACTCCGTCACTTCGGCTGCTACCCAGACTTCCTTAATTGTTCGCTAGCCTCAAAATACCCACTCTCTGTCTCTCTCACACACGCGTAACGTGGTTCCCATGGCAACGGCTGTGACTGACTCGACAAAAAAAACCGGTGCTATAAAACGGAATAAATATTTTATTCCGCATGCATTAGAGAGAATGCGCGAACTCGAGGACGGAACTTTTTCCTCGCTTCCTCGCATCAAATCCTCATATTCACTGTTCCCCCAAGCAGCACTTCGCAATCGCAATGTAACGTCAGAAGGAGAGTAAAGACAAACTGGCCTCTTCCTGGGCGAGACATTATGTTAACACCATCCTTTCCTGCTACAAAACCTGAGCAAACATTTCGGTCCTCCGCGCATTCGCAGCTGAGTAAGCGATTTTTTACTGGCACATTTTGTCGCTTAAATAATTCAGCAGGGGTGTTGGCCGAGGAATACGTTGGAAACAGGGTAGGGGGGAGGCTGGGGTGGTTTACAATTTCTGTTTCGGCGGGAACAGATGGACGGATTTGAAATTCTATTGCGCGGCTGATGGGAGGGAAAGATGGGAGCCCATCCTTCCCTCGACGCCACTGGGGCGCCAGAGCACAGTGTTGCCAGATCTGCAGTCTTGCTCGACGTCGCTGTGACAAGTAATTTCAAATACAGCGACCAGCGGACTGCCTGGTGGTTTAAAGAAACGTTTAGTGACAATTTTGAGTCAATAAAGTCGATGAGTTTAATGGAGAGGTTTTGTTATTTTCTTACCAGCAAAGTCTTGAAACCCCGATGGAGGTGAAATTACGTAATGTTGGAGAGGAGGAAAATGGAGCCTCTCGTGGAAACCCACCGACCAGCGGCAACGACAAACACGTTTCCCAAATGCGTACATTCTGTGTGACCACGACGGGAATTGAACCCGTTTCGCCATTGGTGGGAGGCGAGTAGTCTAACCGCGGTGGCCACGAAAAAAAAATTAAATTTATTTAATAATTTTACCACATTTCGTTCAACTTTAAGACATAATTTGCAATTATTTTTTCCTAGAAAAACCAATTCTTTAGCTTTGTGGTTTTGAACAAATTGATCTCAAAGTCACCATTTTACTGCTTTATATCTGTAGAAAGTAATGATACCTAACTTACATACAGAAGGGTAATACCTTACACTAGAATAAATATCAAGATATGCTTGAAGATATTTATAATATCGCACAAGGAAATGTTTTCACGATTTCAAAATATTTCTGAAAATAAGGGAATACTTCAATATCTTTGTATACGGCTGCTCCTAATTTTTTGTAAAACAACTTTTGTGATGCGTACCTTAAAATAAACAAATAAAATACCATTCAGTTGCCTTTGTTAAATTGTATGCAACTAGTTTGGTTTATTTTATTTGTACATCACAAAACCCGTAAAATTTTGTCTTTGACAGGTAATTTTGCAAAATGCCCTGCGATATAGAAAATTATCTGAGGAAAAAATAGTCGCAAATAAAATCAACAAGTTGAACGAGTATGACGGTTATGTGGTACCAATAAAAATGTTTCCATTGCCAATACCGTTAAAATATATCATTTTAAAAATTATGTTTTAATTGTAAACATATATGTGCTCTAAAACACATTATTCAGTGAGTTTTAAAATGACAACAAATAAGTTTTTCTCTGTAATTTCATTTTAAATAAATTGCTTTAACTTTCAGTGGCAGTTTGCTCGCGCTACTTCATCTAACTGCGAGAGTGGAAAATAAATATATTCGACGTATTAAACGTAGAGAAAAGACGTAGAGAAATGAAAAGAAAGAGTACAGATTTGAGGGTTCAACTGTTCCACATACTAAATTACAGATATCCTTAAAAGGTTTTAGGTAAAACTAACGTGTTTTTTTTCGAAACTTCCAGCAAAAGTTTATCGAAAAACGGTACAGCGTCATCGTCATACGCATGGCCCAGTACAAATCTAAAGCACTTTTCAATGCTTGTCATCGTTATCTGTCGAATAGGAGTTAGACAACCAAAAGAATGAAAAATTTTTTTCTGATAAGGTGGGTGAGTTAGACATTTTAAAATTAAATTTTTTAATAAAAGCTAGTTTAAATAAACTAAATTTTTGTTATAACTATTTTTCCGGAATTAATTTGATTTAACTGGTTTTTTTGGAAACTTTCCGTAAGGTTTGTTGTATTAAGGTTTGGACGATTGATGCTTAAAGTTTAGCAACAAAAGAGTTTGCCACTAGGTAGCCATGTGTAGAGGATTTTCTCAATTTTGCATGTAAACAAATGGGACATTTGCAGTTTTCATAAAATAAATACATATTTTAAAGTCTTGCGTTTTGTAATGTGTTAAAACATAAGTAAATAATAAAATTTGTATCGAAATATGTCCCATTGTGTAATATATGGTCGTAAAACTGTATTTAATAAAACTCTGGAGTACAGGATTACTTTCATTGAAGGTGACAACAGAAACAGAAAATTAATTTCCATGACAGCTGTATATATTTCACTCTTAAATTGGCAGACTCTCTTTACTAAAATAAGAGTGTTTACGGAAGTTCAATGACAAACACATTTATACTTGTACTGTTTACTCTTGTAAACCAGAGGCCAAAGTGGCGTAGTGGTCGGACTACTCTCCTCCCACCAAGGCGAACCGGGCTCGATTACCGGCGGGGCGCTCTCGGATTTTTGCATGTGGGAATCGTGCCGGAAGATGCCAATGGCCTGTTGGATTTCCTCAAGGATCTCCCGTTTCTCCCACCCCTGCATGTTTCTCCCGCTCCTGCATATTTCTCCCGCCCTGTATGTTTCTCCCACCCCTGCATGTTTCTCCCGCTCCTGCATATTTCTCCCGCCCTGTATGTTTCTCCCACCCCTGCATGTTTCTCCCGCTCCTGCATATTTCTCCCGCCCTGTATGTTTCTCCCACCCCTGCATGTTTCTCCCGCTCCTGCATATTTCTCCCGCCCTGTATGTTTCTCCCACCCCTGCATGTTTCTCCCGCTCCTGCATATTTCTCCCGCCCTGTATGTTTCTCCCACCCCTGCATGTTTCTCCCGCTCCTGCATATTTCTCCCGCCCTGTATGTTTCTCCCACCCCTGCATGTTTCTCCCGCTCCTGCATATTTCTCCCGCCCTGTATGTTTCTCCCACCCCTGCATGTTTCTCCCGCTCCTGCATATTTCTCCCGCCCTGTATGTTTCTCCCACCCCTGCATGTTTCTCCCGCTCCTGCATATTTCTCCCGCCCTGTATGTTTCTCCCACCCCTGCATGTTTCTCCCGCTCCTGCATATTTCTCCCGCCCTGTATGTTTCTCCCACCCCTGCATGTTTCTCCCGCTCCTGCATATTTCTCCCGCCCTGTATGTTTCTCCCACCCCTGCATGTTTCTCNCCACTCCGTTCTTGTAAACCTTATTGGAGGGCGTGAATAATAGTTACAAAATAAAAATAAAACTCGATATTTTATCATCGGTAATTAATTATATATCACAATTCCAGCAAAACACGAACTTTTACACAGAGATATATAGAATTTCTCCTTTTGTCGATAGTAAAAAAACACTGTCTCTTTGGAACGCTACCGCACCTTGAGGTGAAAATTTCAATTTTCCTACTCTCTCCTATAATGAATAACGTTTTGCTCCCAACCTGAGTAAAATCAAACCTTCCTTTAGATTTAGACTATAGTCAATTCACGGTTACTGCCATTTTTTCTGAAACCCTGTTTAAGTTATACTTCCGGGATATTCATCCGCGTCATGAAACAATGCTTAACCAAGTATGGAAAATTACACCAAAGGACAACGAACCGCATTCGTACGCACTCACTATAATTATACATTACATAAGAACTATTTCTCACTATGCATTAACAACGCACCAATTTTCACCCTGTTTTTATTCATTTTAGTTATGAAGGAAACACTTCAAATTATTGATAAAATATAATTAAAAGTTAAAATTAACAAAATATAAGATACTTTTATAACAGAAGAATAAAATGCTTGTGAGACATGACTAGCGACCCAGACACTTCGCGGATTCATTCGAGGGAAACCTAGACTTCAAATATATGTAAATTTGACTTCCTTTTCCAATTGGATCGCAGATTGTAAGACACGCCCTGGGCGACATAGAGCCATTGACTAACCGGCAAGAAAACAAGGATCTAACCNATAGAGCCATTGACTAACCGGCAAGAAAACAAGGATCTAACCCCCTGCTACCTCGTCTGGGGGTAAAACGGGAGCATCAGCCAATGAACAACTGGCTGAGGCTCGAGCACACATAGAATCGTGGAGTCTAGCTTGTCGCCGAGCGAATCCGCGACACTTCCGGGTCTCTAGACACGGAATACACAGAAGAGAACCAAACACATCATGCGCGGAGTGAATTGTCATAAGGTAGTTTCAGAAAGTGTGAAGAAACCGCGAGCAGGTTACAGGACTAGTTGGCAACAGTGCAGGAGTATCGAGAGGGGCGGAGAGTGGACGCGCGGTCGAGAGTGGGCGTCGCGAGGGAAGGAGTAAGGGTGTCTACTATACTTGGGGCGCCGCCGGCTAGATGGCACCAGTGGATCTCCGCCCCTGAAGGACAAGTTCCGCATAATGCCGACACCCACCTCGTAACAGCCCGCCTGAATATTTCAACACGAGGGCGTTGTCAGCTTCTCGTCTACCGAGGATGGCGTAGTTGCGCAACTCGACCGGATGAAAAGTAATGGCATTGCACATACGGGAATTCCAGTATACTTCCCTCTATAGTCTATCCGTAGTACTTCCCCTTTTTTGAATGAAACCTTTTGAAAAACGCCCCATGCATGAAGTGTTTGGTTGTTGATTCCAAAATATTTTTATATATCGCAAGCGTTTAATATATCGTGGCTTGGATATATCTTTAGTTATATTTTGTATAGAATTTAANTCGAGAGTGGGCGTCGCGAGGGAAGGAGTAAGGGTGTCTACTATACTTGGGGCGCCGCCGGCTAGATGGCACCAGTGGATCTCCGCCCCTGAAGGACAAGTTCCGCATAATGCCGACACCCACCTCGTAACAGCCCCCCTGAATATTTCAACACGAGGGCGTTGTCAGCTTCTCGTCTACCGAGGATGGCGAAGTTCCGCAACTCGACCGGATAAAAAGTAATGGCATTGCACATACGGGAATTCCAGTATACTTCCCTCTATAGTCTATCCGTAGTACTTCCCCTTTTTTGAATGAAACCTTTTGAAAAACGCCCCATGCATGAAGTGTTTGGTTGTTGATTCCAAAATATTTTTATGTATCGCAAGCGTTTAATATATCGTGACTTGGATATATCTTTAGTTATATTTTGTATAGAATTTTAATATTCCATTTGTTATTGATATAAATAAAAGCAGAGAGAAAATAAATTGGTATGTTTGTAATGCCTAGTAATAAACAGTTCTCATGCCAAATTCCATTAAACTGAGTCCTCACAAATGCGATGCGTTGTCACTTTGGTTTAGTTACCTATAGTTTGTTAAACTTTGTTTGCAAAATTGCATAAGACGGAGGAATAGACTTGAAGTGGAACTTAGGCAGGGCTTCAAAAATTTCGAAGACACCATGAATGGACTTTAGTTGAGATGAGGGTTGTGATAGAACCCAGAACCACAATTTTTTATGACGTTTATCTTGCATATCTAAATACCAATTGGAATAGCAAAAAAGGNTTGATTCCAAAATATTTTTATGTATCGCAAGCGTTTAATATATCGTGACTTGGATATATCTTTAGTTATATTTTGTATAGAATTTTAATATTCCATTTGTTATTGATATAAATAAAAGCAGAGAGAAAATAAATTGGTATGTTTGTAATGCCTAGAAATAAACAGTTCTCATGCCAAATTCCATTAAACTGAGTCCTCACAAATACGATGCGTTGTCACTTTGGTTTAGTTACCTATAGTTTGTTAAACTTTGTTTGCATAATTGCATAAGACGGAGGAATAGACTTGAAGTGGAACTTAGGCAGGGATTCAAAAATTTCGAAGACGCCATGAATGGACTTTAGTTGAGATGAGGGTTGTGATAGAACCCAGAACCACAATTTTTTATGACGTTTATCTTGCATATCTAAATAGCAATTGGAATAGTAAAACATGNGCAAAAAAGGTTTTAAGTGGTTGAAATATGACTGCGAAAATGTTAAAATTGATACATTGTAAACTACATGCCACGATTTTGCTAATGTCAGCATTAGTCATTCACAAATCGGAGGCGCAGAAAATTAAACAAAACGCGATTTCTCTCAAGGTAGGGTAAATGGTCTGAATCAGATCATAAAATGTAAAACCATCCAAAACTAATAAAAAGTATAACATTCAGCAAATGATGATAATAAGAATTGAAAATCTGATCTATTTGACAATGCATTCACTCGAGTAAATAAATACGGTGCACTTTCTAGGGAACGAGGTCACATATATAGCACAGAAACTGCTCCTATTCGCCCGACGTTAATGGCGAATGGGGTCACCGAACAGGGCAAATCGGATCAGTAGCACACACTTGAAAATAATCGTAGAAATGAAATCATATTTTTAAAATGTTTTTTTTTTCATGCTAGCTTATCAAATAATGTAAATGGCACACCACGGGTCTTAGCTGCTGCCCGTTTACTGAGAAGCCTGTTTGTTTTCCACGACGTCCACTGCATTTGGCGAATTCTCCCCACTCCAAGTCTGCGATGTTTTCCGCTTGTACTTGCGCATCTCATCATGGGGAAAAAAAATATATCGCGTAAGTATTTCGCGCAATAAATGGCATTTAAATGGAAGACCCTATTAGCCCTGAGAGCACTGACCTGATTCACTCGATAGACGCTTAACTTTAAATTAAGTTGGTGACACTGACTGCAACTGGCGACGAAACGAAAATAGGTTATAAAACGTTGGTACTGTGTGTGTTTCAACCGTGCATGGTCCTCTGTGCTTGAATATTGCAATTGGTATTATTCATGTGGGAAATAAAAACTATGTAAAAAAAAGAAAATAGTGAATAACAGATCCGTATGATTTATTACCTCCATAAAACAACGAATAATTGAAAAACAGTTCCTCTCGTCACTTTGCAAACATATTCAACACAAACAGTTGAGCTTTTTAATGCTAGATATCTGCACTATACTCTGTTTTTTACTGGTAAAAGGGCGAAATACACGAATGACCCGATTTAGAAGGTTTCACCCTAAACTCTTAGAGTCCTGGCCGTTGATCCCGTGTCGTGTACAGTTACAGTCATAAATTTCGATCGTGTGCAAAATTGCTTCAACCATGTACACGGAGACTAAACGTGTTTAACCAACCTTTGCAAAATGTCACTGCCCGTACCTTAATATATTTTAAGGCGTACACTGCGGGGAATACTGGTATGTGCGCTGTAAAGTTGGCAACGACGGAGGGAAAGTAGTTCCACGTTTTAACTTTTTGTGAATCCGCGATTTTTTTTTATATTAGCTATAATTATGTTTTTTTTCCTTATGGTATATAAAGAATTAACAACGAGGTCTTGAGAGCCGATGAGGGTGGAATGAGGTGAGTATGCAAGGGTTGGGGAATTGTCCGGCACGATTCCCACGTGCGAAAATCTGGAGTGACTCGGTCGGAGATTTAACCCGGTACGCCTTGGTGGGAGGCGAGCAGTCTAGCCGTTAAGCCACCGTGGCTCCGTTAGATAATGAGAGAGCGAGAAAAAGAAAAGCTTAATTTCCATCATGCAGGTAATTACTGTGAATGAAATAGTGAATTTAAAAAAAAATACATAGTTGCGTGTTACTTACGTGCGCGCGTTAGAAGTTATACTCCTTTGGCATGACTAAAATAAAATTTTATTACGTATGCAAAAAATTTTTGTAATAAGGAAAATGTTAAAATGACCGAAGAAAGGCATTAAATACAATAAATAAAGATTTGATTAAAGAACATTATTAAATACCTACTTACAAAAGTTAACCGCAAATACTTGAAAACACTTTCAAAATTTTACTATACAATTTTTGTCACTAACAAATTTTTCACAGCACAATGCAAGTAAAATTAATTAATACGATATATTTTTTTTTCACAATGAATTACTAACACAAATGAAATGTTTTTCAATTTGCTTATTACATGAACTGATTTTCTTTCGGTTTTAAATATAACTACGTGCTATGTTGTGTACCTTGCGTTTATTTATAGCTAGACGATACGCGCATGCGCGTTGGGTCAAACCTCCACCACGTCCACTGTTGAATTTCGTTAGACTGTGCGTGCGCAACTTCCGTTGCACACTAAAAATTTACCCACAACGCGCCAAAAGAAGTATAACTTCTAAAATTAAATACCTTGACATATTCTGATACGAAGCAGGATTTGAACACGTTTCAGAACAAACCAGGCCACGGATTTTACCGCTCACCCGTACGACATATCAATAGTAACAAGTATTGTTCTTTTATTTCAATGGGGGCACGACAATTTCTGTTTCAAGTATTGTTTGAATGCTTGAAGTGCTGCTTTATTGTTTCAGTCGGTTTGTGTTACTTTTTGATTTTTCAAGGAACAGATCTAAGTGAGATTAATATTCTAATTGCTCCAGAAAAGACGATTTTCCGGTTTTGGTGCGAAGAACGCTTCACTTTGCATCAACTATTCGTTCCTGAAAATTGAGTTCGTACTAATAAGGAGAATTCCTTTGTTTCGAATGCACGGAGCTCAGTTCCGGTTTGTCGTCATGGAGCGCGTTTCTATACCTACATTAACTGTACACTGTAGGCGGGGCCGCGGTGGTGTAATGGTTTGACTACTCGCTTCGCATTAAGGCGAACCGGATTCGATTACCGGTGGTGTCACTGCCGGATCTTTGCATGTGAGAATCGTGCTGGACGATGCCACTGGTATGTGGGTTTTCTCGGGGATCTCCCGTTTCCTCCACCCATACATTCCGGCGCCGCTCCACACTCACCTCGCTTCACCCCCGTTGCTTCCAAGACCTCGATGCTAGGAGCCGCCGAAATCTCTCGACTGTCCACTCCCCACTAAGTATATTCTTAAATGTACGGGTATTTTTTTTAGCAGTAATCAATTGGCGTTGGAAAAAAATATAAATATACATAAAAGTTGGTTATAATATTTTATTTCATAACTATTAAAACATAAAAAAAGGTTATACATATAAGAAGGCGTGGTAACAGAATGGTCGAGTTAACCTAAGCTGGGTGTTGATTAAAAATAATATGCCGAAGATGAAATACATACGAAAATGTATACGGATAACGTATAATGAAAGCTACCAGACCGACGTCTCTTAAATAAAATTTTTTCGACTTCATTGTACGCCATCTGTACGCCATCTGTACGCCATCTGTACGGCATATGTACGCCATAAGTAGGCCATCTGTACGCGACGATAAAAAAAAGATATCGCCCGTTGTACNCCAAGACCTCGATGCTAGGAGCCGCCGAAATCTCTCGACTGTCCACTCCCCACTAAGTATATTCTTAAATGTACGTGTATTTTTTTTAGCAGTAATCAATTGGCGTTGGAAAAAAATATAAATATACCTAAAAGTTGGTTATAATATTTTATTTCATAACTATTAAAACATAAAAAAAGGTTATACATATAAGAAGGCGTGGTAACAGAATGGTCGAGTTAACCTAAGCTGGGTGTTGATTAAAAATAATATGCCGAAGAGGAAATACATACGAAAATGTATACGGATAACGTATAATGAAAGCTACCAGACCGACATCTCTTAAATAAAATTTTTTCGACTTCATTGTACGCCATCTGTACGCCATCTGTACTCCATCTGTACGGCATATGTACGCCATAAGTAGGCCATCTGTACGCGACGATAAAAAAAAGATATCGCCCGTTGTACNCCATCTGTACGGCATATGTACGCCATAAGTAGGCCATCTGTACGCGACGATAAAAAAAAGATATCGCCCGTTGTACCGGACGGTTTACGAAAACACCAAACTTTGTCACCGATATCAAACTAGAAATTTTTATAACATTAGGCCTACATTACAGGTGCGTGAGCATAATTAGTAACATATATATAGTAATTATGTCCAAGTTGGTTACGTAAA
This sequence comes from Clitarchus hookeri, assembly GCA_002778355.1. Lineage (NCBI taxonomy): Eukaryota > Metazoa > Arthropoda > Insecta > Phasmatodea > Phasmatidae > Clitarchus > Clitarchus hookeri. The sequence goes on from NQII01001697.1 coordinate 188,135, forward strand.
CGAGGAGGGGAAATAAACGTATTTCAATTTGAGTACTTCCTGCTTTGGCAGTGAGATCTTTCAAAGAAAACTAAAACAAATTGTAAAGGGAAATAAAAATATCTTTCGGGAGCAAGATTTTCAGGCTCAGGAACATGTCGATTAATGAAGCGTCCCGGATGTTGCCTTTCGTTTTACTGAGTCGCAGTGAATGTTACTGATGCAAGTCGTGGGTTGTTTATACCATAGACTAGAGATGAGGTAGAGCGATCTCGTTTGCCGCGCACTACCAATGTCCGTGTCCCAACACTGAACTGCTTTTCTGCCAACACGTCTAGCGAAAACGGCATGGTTTGGATTTTAGGTGAGAAAACTGACTTGTACACAAATGCTATGAGATGAACGTATACTTCCTCTAATCAATTTGTAATGCAGTTTGATTAAATTGCAATTAGTAAAGGTATTTTATTCATATAATACAGCTGGTCATTTAAAATTAAACGATAAACATATACTTTCATCACTGTTGACCATGTGACTGAGAGTAGTGTATGATTGGGGTGAGTGAATGTTCGATGCATGCGCAGAAGAATAATAAGCGGCCTATCTCATCATTAGTCTATGGTTCGCCAGTAAGGTGGTACAATCTACCCGGAATCACAGTCNTATCTCATCATTAGTCTATGGTTCGCCAGTAAGGTGGTACAATCTACCCGGAATCACAGTCACTGAAGGTTTTCAGATTAAGACTGCTTCACAAGCATCAGGCATGTAGAAGGGTAACGTACCCGCTTGTATTTCCCATACTTCTCCCTTCAGGCACGTAGAAGGGTAACGTACCCGCTTGTATTTCTCATATTTCTCCCTTCAGACATGTAAAAGGGTAACGTACCCACTTCTATTTCACATATTTCACCCTTCAGGCATGTAGAAGGGTAATGTACCCACTTGTATTTCACATACTTCTACTTTCAGGCATGTAGAAGGGTAACGTCCCCGCTTTTATTTCACATATTTCTCCCTTCAGGCATGTAGATGGGTAACGTACCCGCTTGTATTTCCCATACTTCTCCCTCCAGGCACGTAGAAGGGTAACGTACCCGCTTGTATTTCTCATATTTCTCTCTTCAGGCATGTAAAAAGGTAACGTACCCGCTTGTATTTCACATATTTCACCCTTCGGGCATGTAGAAGGGTAATGTACCCGCTTGTATTTCACATACTTCTACTTTCAGGCATGTAGAAGGGTAACGTCCCTGCTTGTATTTCACATATTTCTCCCTTCAGGCATGTAGATGGGTAACGTACCCGCTTGTATTTTCCATACTTCTCCTTCCAGGCATGTAGAAGGGTAACGTACCCGTTCACATATTTCTCCCTTCAGGCATGTAGAAGGGTAACGTACCCACTTGTATTTTCCATATTTATCCCCTCCATCCATTACCTTTTGGAACTATATTTATTTAAAAACCCGTTCTCTTAACATGTTCTCCTGTTGTGCCAGAGATTTCAAATACATATTTAAGTGAACAGTACACGTTTAAGCACCGAGTTTTTTTTTGTAGCAGTATTCGCTACCATGAATTTTAAAGGAAAGTTCGGTGACTCTTTATTAAATTTTAATGGCGTTTCTGTTGCATTTTCCCGTTTTGTTTTCGAATTTTTTGCACATAAAAATTGTTCGCCGTTTATGAAACATTTCTGATAAGAACAAATTGAAAAATCTCACCTCATGTGCGTACTCTGCATGATTTCTTACGTTAACTATGGTTGAAATGAGGAAAGTTTCTGTGTGTTAAATAATGTGCAAAATTATCGCTGTCAGACGGTCGTACTGTTTGCTACCTGTTTTTTTTTTAAGGAATGAAACTAGTGCACAGGTGTGATTAGAGTTTAATGGGCGTTAGGTTTTTAACCAATGTAAATAAACTAAGCCAGTAATAGGCTATATTTTCTAAGTAGCGTTTGTGAACACACATAGTTATTTCCTAGTTTCCAACTGCTGAGTTTTCCGATTCGACGCCAACCGTGTAGTCATGTCTATGTTGAGTCGTGGATACCGGATTTGTATAGGGATTATCTCGTGGTATTCTCTTTTTCCTGGGAGACTTAAGGTAAATTATTTGGCTATAACAACGTTCTTTGTCAATGTATACTTTTATTGAAAAGTGTTATATACTAATTCGTAATTAATTACACGGGCCTTGCAGTACGAAAATCAGTGCATTACACTGACTCGCAAGTAGACAGCAGCTCATTAACTGAAGATTTAGGAAACCATTTCCACTGACTGAAATCACTGATTCAGATTTAGAGTGAACGTAGTGGACAATGACGCCTTTCTGTGTACAGTACCGCTCACAAATGTCACTCATATGCATCGCGGACACTTTGACCGAAGGGGTTAATTTGACGGCGAACGAGTAACAGATATGAATTTCAGTATAACTGACAATTCAAGTAGAAGCGTGACTTAAGCTCCGCTGTGCGGGAGAAGAGAAAGACTCCAGAGGATGAGGAAGAGCGAACTCTGACAAACTTTAACTGAGGTCAAGTGCCCGAAACCTTGCATTACTCACGACCGGATTGCTAGTTTACCCCCACACCCCTAGCTGCATTTCCCCCTCCTCTCACATCTTTGCCTTCTGAGAGATGACTTTCTATGCAATTGCCGCCCGTAAAAAAAAGGGGGGCCGTCCCCCTACCCCTTGCTGAAACGAGAAGGGATCGGCAAGAAAACCTTTTAACGCGGAATCACTTTAAACGAATCCTCGGTGCAGCNCGTTTATGAAACATTTCTGATAAGAACAAATTGAAAAATCTCACCTCATGTGCGTACTCTGCATGATTTCTTACGGTAACTATGGTTGAAATGAGGAAAGTTTCTGTGTGTTAAATAATGTGCAAAATTATCGCTGTCAGACGGTCGTACTGTTTGCTACCTGTTTTTTTTAAGGAATGAAACTAGCGCACAGGTGTGATTAGAGTTTAATGGGCGTTAGGTATTTGACCAATGTAAATAAACTAAGCCAGTAATAGGCTATATTTTCTAAGTAGCGTTTGTGAACACACATAGTTATTTCCTAGTTTCCAACTGCTGAGTTTTCCGATTCGACGCCAACCGTGTAGTCATGTCTATGTTGAGTGGTGGATACCGGATTTGTATAGGGGTTATCTCGTGGTATTCTCTTTTTCCTGGGAGACTTAAGGTAAATTAGTTGGCTATAACAACGTTCTTTGTCAATGTATACTTTTATTGAAAAGTATTATATACTAATTCGTAATTAATTACACGGGCCTTGCAGTACGAAAATCAGTGCATTACACTGACTCGCAAGTAGACAGCAGCTCATTAACTGAAGATTTAGGAAACCATTTCCACTGACTGAAATCACTGATTCAGATTTAGAGTGAACGTAGTGGACAATGACGCCTTTCTGTGTACAGTACCGCTCACAAATGTCACTCATATGCATCGCGGACACTTTGACCGAAGGGGTTAATTTGACGGCGAACGAGTAACAGATATGAAGTTCAGTATAACTGACAATTCAAGTAGAAGCGTGACTTAAGCTCCGCTGTGCGGGAGAAGAGAAAGACTTCAGAGGATGAGGAAGAGCGAACTCTGACAAACTTTAACTGAGGTCAAGTGCCCGAACCCTTGCATTACTCACGACCGGATTGCTAGTTTACCCCCACACCCCTAGGTGCATTTCCCCCTCCTCTCACATCTTCGCCTTCTGAGAGATGACTTTCTATGCAATTGCCGCCCGTAAAAAAAGGGGGGGCCGTCCCCCTACCCTTGCTGAAACGAGAAGGGATCGGCAAGAAAACCTTTTAACGCGGAATCACTTTAAACGAATCCTCGGTGCAGCNCCCTTGCTGAAACGAGAAGGGATCGGCAAGAAAACCTTTTAACGCGGAATCACTTTAAACGAATCCTCGGTGCAGCATGTTCGCTAACTCACTTACCCCCTTCACCCATCGCTTATTCCATCTCCTTCGATTCGTCGGACCGCTCCATCCACCGAGGGCGTGGGGAGCTTTAGAGTCTAAAGGGACGGCAACCCAGGCGAACCCGATTTTCCGCGTCGGATCGCCGGAGCCCCATTTAACGAATAAGAATGAACCCCTATGTTCTCCCCGGGGTTCCTTGGTGCGCCGGGAGATATTTGCATGATCACGCGTCTTAGTGTCGTCTCAAAACCTTTCGGTTTTGCCGTGACGGCTGCGCTTTCACGGCGGAGTTGGTCGGGAAAAGAATTACCTTTCCGATAGATCGCCCCGTCGTTCGACTCCAAAGAAGTCGGTCGTAACAGAACTAGCACTACTATAATATTACAGTTATTGCCTTAACACGTGTCAATATAATGTTTTTATTCTCGTATTTACGAAGCAAAATATTATCGTGAAATTAGAAAGAAGAAGTTACTGATAATTAATGAGCCTACTTTCCTCTACACGGGTGCAAATACATTTTAGTGAAATTTTTAAAGACTTAGACTCTAGGTAGTCGCTCACGTCTCGTTGACAGCAATATCACTAGAGACGAAACCAGAAACATCTGAAACAGTACCAACACAATTAAAATACACGAGTGAAATACCCGGAATTCTAATTGAGAAAAACTCGTAAAATTAAGCTAGCGCGGAATCAACTTCATCACGGAGGGAGGGTTCAGATCATTAACTTCGGATGTAATCAGTCTAATGATTTGAATGATAGGGTTCACTCACCTGANACGGAGGGAGGGTTCAGATCATTAACTTCGGATGTAATCAGTCTAATGATTTGAATGATAGGGTTCACTCACCTGAAATATTTACACGGTCGTCATTTAAAAATAAGTGTCTGATCCACTTAAACATGTAAGTTCATATGTCCTCCCAAAAAGCTAATTGAGTGAAAAATTTGGTGGAAATCGGTTGATTGGTCTATGCGATATGGCATAAAAACTTTATTTCCTTAAACTGTTCACGATGTTTCCAATAAATACTGTCAGCATAAAAAGTTTGATTAAATTTGTCAAACTGTTAAATATATATAACAAACACATCTTAATATACTCGTGGGGGCCATCTTAAAAATAATTTTCTGACAAAATTTAAATTATGTTTCAATTTGGTGTAAATAATTTAAATTGATCCGGAAATATGGCAAAATGTTCACTTTACTCACCTGATACTACTTTGCGAAAAATCCCGAAAAAGGAGGATCTCTGTATGCATAAATGTTACTTCTTATTAATACTGTTAGCATACAAAGTTTGGTTGTTTGTATTTAAACTTTTCATAGATAAAACAAAATAATCCAAGTTATTTATATAAACCCCATTAGAACATACATGCCACACAAAACACATGTTAATTTACATACCCTACTGTAGCAATACTTGCGTGAAATTTTGGTTTGAATCTTTTGATTGGCGCTCGAGATATGACATGAAACCTCCATAGTTCATGTGACGATCTTCAAAAATGGAAGAAAATAGTTTATATATCAGCACATTTGATCATTTTCATAGATTCAATATAAAAAGTTAAATTTTATTCTGTTAAATAGTTTGGTAGATATAACACACTAAGCTAAATATTTTCCATTTAAACCATACGGAAAATGATTGACATTCACAACTGAAACAAATAAATAAATATTACACACCTCAATACAACTACTTCACCAAATTCAAAAGAAATTGGTTTATTGTTTCCCGAGATACAACATAAAAACACATTAATTTATTTCGGGCTCTCTCATAAAATAGCGGAGATAAAGAGCTTTGCATATACAATAATTATGGATATAAATGATACTGCCAGTATACAAAGTTAGGTTGAATTTGGTTTTGTAGTTTCTTAGTTAAAACATTTTGAGCTAAAATATTTATATTGCCACCATTTTGAAAATATGTGTATCTGACGCTCTTATCAGTGTACACGGCCTGCTATAGTGCTACTTGATTTCCAAATTTGGTACAATCAGCTGTTTTTTTACATATCACGTTATTTTGATTTTTTACATGATGCTATTTTACAAAATGGCGGAGAAAGAGATCAAGTGTTGACACATTTTGTGGTCTTGATATATGCTGCTAGTATACCAAATTTCATTGGAATTAATTGCATGGTTTTGACCATAAAAAACACAAATCTAAAATAGCTATATGGCCGCCATTTTAAAAATTTGTTTGCCATACGTAAAAAATATCAGTTTACATCACCTACTACAGTACTACTTGTTTGCCATATTTTGTAGGAAACCGTCAATTGTTTCCTGAGATATGACCAAATGTTTATTTATTTGTCTGGTACTAACTTACAAAATGGAGTACAAAGAGGTTCCGTGTACACATTTGATGTTTGTTAGAAATACTCCCAGCATACAAAGTTTAGTTGGAATTGATTACATGGTTTAGAAGATGTATAATAATATGATAAAAGAGCTTTATACAGCCATTTTGAAAAAATGTGTGTGACAATTTTTAAACGCATTTGTATATACCTACTGCCGCAGTACAACTTTATTGCCAAATTTGGTAGCAATCAGTTCTGGTTTCCCGAGATATTACACACAATTTTTATTAAATCGTTTAAGATATCTTAAAAAATGGGTAATAAAAGTGGTTATTCTTTTGTTTATTATGATACTTGTAATATATTCTTTCAGCGTACAAACTGTGGTTGAAATTGGTCATATATTATGGTTGTTACATTAAGTAAACCTAAAATATTTATATGGCCGCTTTTTTTTGAAAACTAAGGCCTAATTAATTTCAAATAGTTACATTTACCTGGCCTATCATAGTATTACTAACTTGCCAAATTTGGCAAAAATTTGTTTAGTAGTTTTTTGACGTAAAAGTTTTATATTTATCTTGTAACGCTATCTTCCGAAATGGCGGACAAGCAACAATATTCACTTCCGAATTCAATTGTTACAACTTGCGCTGTCAGCATACAAAATTCGGTTTAAATTTGTAGAATAGTGTCAGTGATATGACATGTCACCCTAAATTTTAAACCTGCCGCCATTTTAAAAGCCATTGGTTGGCATGATCTAAAACAATAAAAGTCAGGTGTGCTTAGTTAGTACTGTATGTGTACCGAGTTTGGTGAAATTCGGTTCACGCGTTCAAAAATTGAGATGAGGACACACTCGCAGGCACACACATAGCAAACTACGTACACAGACAGGAAAGTGATTTTATAAGTAGAGACCTGAAAAATTCACGAGTTCAATGACCTGTAGGCTATACTCCATTGTCCTATGTAAAATAATGCAAATATCACTGTTCATTGGTTGTTTGTTGTATTAGCGGAATACGGTTATTCGGTTTGCATTTTATTGTGTGTTTTTTATTGGCTTAGAGTTGTCCAGGAGGTGTAAACTAACGGGTGGGCCAATGGAATAAGCAATACAAACGTAAGAGGTTTTGAATTCTAGCTTGTCCCGAAATTAAACCGCGATTTTTTCTGGTCTCTACTTATAACTTATAAGCCATTATTTCCCTTCGGAAAGTAGGATTAAGAGGAAAGGAAGAAACTGGTACTTATTCACCTAACGTAATTTTAATAATTATATTTGGTATATAAATTGATAGAAATTAACGATAAAATGAGGAAGAAACAAACGCAATTTGTATTTTTATAAAAACAGTTTTATATGAATTTGGGTGAGTAATACGTGGTGTGTTTGTCGGTGATATTTAGTTACCAATGAACTCTTCTCACAACGTTGACTAAGACTACCCGCAGTTGAAAATAGCTGTCAAATAATATATATATATATATATATATATACATATCCTTCCGCTAATTCCTTCAAAATACAGGGTCCACGGTGGTGTAGTGGTTAGACATAGGCGATCTGGGTTCCATTCCCGGCGGGGTCACTCCCGGTTTTTAGCATGTGGGAATCATGCCGGACGATTCCGCTGGTTGGCGGGTTTTCTCGGGATCTCCCGTTTCCGTGTGCACGGACCGTTGAAGTTAATTTACCGCAGTTTAAAATAAGTGTTTTTTTAAATTCTTTTTTTCCTGTGTAAAACAGGCCGTACAGTGAATTTTTTTCTGTTAATTCCGACATTTCTGAAGCCCTGCTAAAGTTCTACTTCCGCGNCCCGGCGGGGTCACTCCCGGTTTTTAGCATGTGGGAATCATGCCGGACGATTCCGCTGGTTGGTGGGTTTTCTCGGGATCTCCCGTTTCCCTGTGCACGGACAGTGGACGTTAATTTACCGCAGTTTAAAATAAGTGTTTTTTTTAATTCTTTTTTTCATGTATAAAACAGGCCGTACAGTGAATTTTTTTCTGTTAATTCCGACATTTCTGAAGCCCTGCTAAAGTTCTACTTCCGCGATGTACCTCTGCCTCATGCAAACAAAGACTAACCGTGTCTAGAAAATTACACTAAAGGGATAACGCACAGCATTCGTGCGCAATTAGTGTAATAAAAAATTTTTTGCTTGACAACAACTTCTTACGACGCATTGCCAACACACCTGATTTATTAATATATTTAAATCATAGTAATTATGAACTTAATACTATAATTTATAGATCAAATATAAGTAAAAGTTGAAATTAACCAAAATAAGGTACTTCTATGTTGACAGAAGTGTAAAACACTTGCGCTGCATGGCATATTTAGGAAATAAACAAGCTCGTCATACGTGGGGTAATTTATTCAAAGGTTAGATTCAAAAAGTGTGAAGAAACCGCGAACATAAGATAGTCTGTTCTTCCCTCCACTGTTCCTTAAGACTTTTATTTACTAAAAAATCAACAGTAATCAGAAGAGAATCGCCTGTATTCATGAACGCATGACCATGAGTTCTGTTGGTCTCCGCGTTCCATATTACAAGCATGCTATTGGTTCACACAACACCAGACACGCCTACTGTACCGTATAACGCTCATTACTGGCCGACTCTCTGCTAATATAGTGCCGAGTTGAAGGAAGTCAAATTTAACCGTGGTTTCCTGCGCAGACTGACATGCAATCCATCCTGTTCAATTGAGTACCCTATAGAGACCTGAAAAATTCGCGAGTTCAATTACCTGTAGGCTATACTCCATTGTCGTATGTAAAATAATACAAATATCACTGCTCATTGGTTGATTATTGTATTAGCGGAAGACGGCGATTCGGTCTGCATTTTATTGTGTGTTTGTTACTGGCTCAGTGTTGTCCAGTAGGTCTAAACTAACGGCCGGGCCAATAGAACAAGCAATACAAACGTACGAGGTTTTGAATTCTAGCTTGTCCCGAAATGAAACAGCGAATTTTTCAGGTCTCTAGTAATTTATTCTTTGAGGGTCACTGACGTAATATAACGTTGCAGAGAACCTCATGATTACGGAGACGAAGTAATATTTCTGGCCCGTGTCTTCGAAGAAAGCGGGTGTCGCAATGTGACGGCAAACTCCATACAATTCAGTTCACTTTAGGTGATCTTATTTATACATCACCAGCACTCAAAGTGTTAAAATTATTAAAAGTATAGAATTTTTTCGTTGCGTCCTGAAGTAATTTCAATCAGACGTCAAATTAATAGTTTCCAAAATAGATAGTTGTATGGCCTGTTTAAAAACTGATTTGTTAGAGAGACGATGGTTGATCGTAGGAATAGTTGTTTGTTTCTTTGATTTCAACGTACTGTGCACACGACAGAAATTGTTCTTCTCCTATTGGCAGGGCCACCTGTTTCTCGCGATAAGATTTACGTGTAGGCTAGACTGCAGTTTCCTATGTGCACATATACAGTCTTCATTTGGCTACAGGCCGCTTTTCTTTGTGTGAAGACAGTTTGTTACATGAGTTAGCCAATCAGCATTAATTTTCTCCGGTACTTACCGTCCGTGATTCGCGGCCAGACAGATAAGACGTGTAACGATTCAAACGATCCCATAATGAAATTGGGGTGATTATTTCGTATTGCGTATCCAAATCACCAAAAAAACATTACATTACGTATCCAATGATACATAAAATCCANTGAAAAGTAAATAATTTGAGTGGATACTCGATAGTGCACTCGCAGGTTTCCTATGGTTTTACCATAAGAGTACGGAATACGGAACAATCACCGAAATTGGTTTTGAACTAAAGTGTTTTGGGACACAACTTGTCCTGAAATCTTTTCGCGAAAAACAGGTGGTCCTAGTTATGAAATACTAATAGTCGTGAAATAGTTTTGCAAAAATCGGATGTCCATACTTATTGGTTGTATTGTGTGTGTCGCGGCTTTCAGATTTCACAAAGCCAGTAAGAATATTGATACCATAAAACTTAACGTTTATGATTGGTCCTGATAATTGTTAAAAAGAGACAGAAATCCACAATCCAATCACAAGAGGAACAAGACGATAAAAATGTTTTCGAACATGTGTTGCCTCAAACATGTTCGTGATTTTCATTTGACGCTAGCTGTGGCGTGTGGTGAAGTGTTGCAAGGTAAGCTAGTGCTTGCTCAATGCTGTACACAATCGGCGCACACAATTGGAACCAGTAACCAGAGAGGGGCAGGGAGAAACAGAACAAGAGAGCGGCGAGGCGCACATGAAATACGTGCTGTGTCGTCAACTGCACTGCTACGTTTAATTGGTCGCTGTGTTAACGAGCAAACGATTAGATACAGCACAGAGAAAATCACAGCTTGCCTTGCAACAGTTCACCACTCGCCGCTGGCCGCTAGCCATTGTGTGGTGTTTCAATGTGACCTGGTGCCCCTGCCGACTGCCGTGAAACTAACGTGCCCGTTTCAAACCACGATATTATTTACTCTGCGTTTTCTTCCACATTATTCTCCCCCTCACGAGTTTTCCCCGGACCGCCCGTCGAGGCGAGATACCGACTGTAACCTCTTATTTGATTCTTTTTATTCAGTGGCGCGTTGTTCGTGCGCCTGATACCGCAAGATAATCAGCTCTCAGACAGGGGAGGGCGAACCAGAAGGGGCTTTGGCTGGGTGTGACTGCGTGTAAATGAGCTGAAAGAGACTGCAAGGGTAAACTTTTAGATTAGGAGTTCTCGACTCGCGGTGGAGGTAGAACCCTAGAGAGTTTTAATGTGGCGGCTAGCTTTATATGGTGCGATTGTCTGGGGACGGTGCGAGTTAAAGGAAATAAAAATGTGTCGAACACTAATCTTCGAAGGAGCGTTGATATTGTAATGATTAGCTTTATTCGCGCACGCTAAGTTTACTTTAAAGAAAACTTTAAGATATATACATTTATGTTTTAAATTGATATATTTTAACGTCAGCAGTAACAAATGTACAAATAATTGACGGAAAAAAATAACAAAAAAATATCGATGGATTGTGGATAATGCAAGGTATATTTTTGTTTTATGTAGTCAGAGAAACTTAATTGACACTTTGGAGGTACTGGATGTTGGGAGAAATATATAATTATATTTTTCATACAGGCGAAGGATAACAAATGACCAAAAATAAACGAGTCAAGGCGTTTAATTAACGATAATCGTACAATGGTGCTTTGTTTTTCCTGAAGAGGATACCTACTGTGAAGTGCCGACATTTTAAATCTTCGCGTAACTTTTTAAGTGAGAACATTCTTTTTGACAAAATGACAAAGGGACAAACAGCCAGTTTGAATTTGACCAGATTCCAGCTGTCACAAATTCGTACGCCTGTTCCAAGTGTGAAACTACCACATAAACACACAAATACGCCAACTTTAAAGCAAGATGACTAGTGAGCAATATAGAAGAATACTGGAGTCAAACAGCCACGGAACCGTGAATTATGTGCATGACCATGAGGCAATCTGACAGAGAAGAGTGCAGTTTTTCAACATTTCATGCCCTATGTCATCATGTCATCCTGGCTTATCTACACACTAAAATTTTCAATCTGAAGTTATATCATTAGATATTTAAATACCATTACGTTTATCTGGATTTTGGTTGAATTAGTTGAATTAAGAACGCTAAAAAGTTTTCTTTCTTACATCAGACACTGTGCGGTTAACCGATTATGCTAGTAGCTACAAATATAATTTTAATAAACCGCGATTTTACACAATTATGTATACCTCGGTTTTTGTCCTGTTATCAAAGCGGTCCATTTCTGTTACCAATGTTTCAAATATAATTTACTGTAGTCTACATATGAACGAAAAATTGTTTCGATTGCAGCAAGGAGATAAATGTGAAGGATACTAATTCAAACAAAACATTAAATATGGAATCCAGATTTCCCCATATCACTTAAATTTATGTTATTTGTGTGAGCTCGGAATAATAAAATTACCGTTCACAACGGCTTTTACTCGTTGAAAGGTTCAACTAAACGAAATAGAACCAAGTTGACACATTTAGAACACCGTAGGAATATTAATCGGGCTGTATAGAAACATGCTGTGACGTTATTTGTTCGAAACGAGTGTTGATAGTTAACGGAGGTAACAACTTGTTTACTGGTTGTGAAGTTACGTGAATCTCAGAACTGCAACAGTAACCAATTTAATAAATTATTCGGCCTAATTTTCTTCAAGTTTCCCGCAGGTTTTAAATTAATATAACAGGCTGACTTCACTGTCAAGTAAAAATATTTGATATGTCGGCATATTACGTGGAATGTTTGACATTCCGTGGCATGGAACTTGCGTCTTATAAAGCAAAAGAATAACTACAAAAGTAAAGATGTAGTCATATTTTATCTATAACACAAGTAAACACCTAACCACGCTGGCTAGAGAACATGACACGGGAACATAAGATAAAAAAATAAAAATAAACAAAGCAACGAACCTGATAACTTGGAACTCTGCGTCAAACGAATGATGTTATGGAATTGTAACTCACTTGTAATACTATTAAGTCAGTCTACTTTCCCGAGTGCACAAAACAAAAATTAACTAAGTTAGGCTATTGGTGTCCTACATAACGACAAAGATGGCGTAAAGACAAGTAACAACTTGACGTGTGACGCCTTTTGGAATAGAAGCCTCGCTGACCCCCTTTGCGAGCCCCTTCCCAGTTGACACGTGTCACGAGGCAGGTGGCTGATCGCAGTTACAAGTGTCCTGCTGCTTAGGCCTCTCTACCACCCTCCCACCCCCTACGCCTTTAGCAAGCCCGTGAGATTTGTTGAGCGCGGAGGTTTCACGAGATAGAGAAACGCAGTTCGCCTAAATTCAGAAAACATGCACCGTGGAATAAACAGCTGACAAGCTGGATAATGGTACCAGAAACCCCCCTCCACCTTAGCTAACCACAGGATAATGTGGANTGTCCTGCTGCTTAGGCCTCTCTACCACCCTCCCACCCCCTACGCCTTTAGCAAGCCCGTGAGATTTGTTGAGCGTGGAGGTTTCACGAGATAGAGAAACGCAGTTCGCCTAAATTCAGAAAACATGCACCGCGGAATAAACAGCTGACAAGCTGGATAATGGTACCAGAAACCCCCCTCCACCTTAGCTAACCACAGGATAATGTGGAAACGAACCGAGAAATAGCTGACAGAGCAAGCTAGGAGCCAAGTGCCACCTCCCCCCCAACCTTCAGGAACCAGGGCACGTGTTTTGAAAGGCATTGTTCTGCTTTCTACCACCTCGCCCCCTTCCCCAATAATAGGGACACGTGCCGACACTTAAGGGGGAGGCTGGCGACCATATAAGCCCTTTACGAGAGAAGAGGGGAGTCAGTCAAATATTACCGCCCATAGACGTTAGTTCGAGGAATTAGGCCGTTCTAGAGTCCTGCACGGAGAGGCAGTCAGTCAGTCGAGAGGCCGGGAGTCGGACTCCCGGCCACAACAGTACCTCAGTACATCAGTACGTCAGTAGAGCAGTCCAGGGGAGACGACGACACCCAACGGGCCTTTGCCAAAGGCTGCCAACTTCGACGGATCTCAACCAGAGCGGACATCATACCAGCAGAGTTAAGTATACAATCACCGTTCATAGAAGGCCCCCCTCCATCACAAAGTCGTCCGCAGTTAATCCGAGTAGCCAAATTATTAGAGTACCACACCTCGGAAGTGTTTCTGTAGATTGTTTGTGTTAACCTCGAGAAAATATATCTATCCTTCCAAATGAAACACCACAAGACTACTTTATTGCAATACCCTCAACCTTCAAGGCACATTATAGTTATGCTTGGAGGAATTCACTACGACCCTATACGCCACCCGGTTTTCCACAGTGGCGTAGCGTCAAGTTAATTTGGCGCACATCTGTGGGGCCTAGACAAGCCCACATCAAACTTCTCGTAAAGCTTTGCCAACATGACTGTGAGTTTTGCAGTCACCGCTTACGTTAAAATGTAAGAAAATAAACAGTTAATTTTTTCTTTAAGATTGGTTCCAAACTCGATATTACAGATTTTGCGTAGCACAAAATATTTTGCATAAATGTTACCTACAGTTAGGGTGAACTTTTTTCCGCGTAATGATTCCAGGACTACCAGCAATCCAAATCACGAGATTGCAGATCTACTTACGTGATTGGATGACTTCAACTAACACGCATTGCAGGTGCCTGCCCACGAATCACGGACTCTTAGTGTCGGAGATACCTAATTATGTTTGGTACAGTCATGTTAGGAATTGTTTCCTGACGCAAACACGTGGCCAACAATCAAAGAAAAACTGCACGTATGCCAAAGGTACGAGCTAGAATTCAAAACCTTGTACGTTTGTATTGCTTATTCTATTGGCCTACCCGTTAGCTTACACCTCCTAGACAACTTTGAGCCAATAAAAAACACACCATAAAATGTAGACCGAATAACCGTATTCCGCTAATACAACAAGCAACCAATGAACAGTGATATTTGCATTATTTGACATACGACAATGGAGTATAGCCTACAGGTCATTGAACTCGCAAGTTTTTCAGGTCTCTAGCCATAGGACATTGGAGTATAGCTTTTGCATAAATATTTTGTCGAAAAACAGGTGGCCCTAGCAATAGTGTTTATGTGAATGATTGGTTTTTTATTTAATGCGGAAACCCTTAATTATGCTATATTTCCTGAACACCGATGTATGCTGTGTGCATTAAATAGTCAACGAAACTTTTTATTTAACACCACGTGGACCGCGGTTGTTTAGTGGTTAGACTTCTCGCCTTCCACCAAAGCGAACAGGGTTCAATTTCTGGCGGGGGTCGCCCCCGGATTTTCGCACGTGGGAATCGTGCCGGACGATACCACTGGTAAGTTAGTTTTCTCGGGGATCTCCCGTTTCCCTCGTCCTTGCATTTCGGCGCTGCTCCATACTCACCTCACTACAGTAATATTCATAAATAGCAATGAAAAACTGTAACGTATAAATAGGGAGCTGCAAAATTTGCTTTATTAATTAATATACACTTGAGAAATTCACGAGTTCAAGGACTTGTAGTCTAGACGTCACACTCATGCAGTTATCACCTTTCCATTGGTGGCTTGTTGCGGCAGCACAAGGCGGTGATTCGGCGTACAGATTTATTGCATGTTTGTTATTGGATCATCTATATCCAGGAGGTGTAAAACACCGCGTCGACCAACTGCAAAAGTAACATGAAAGTACACGTTTGTGAATTCCAACTTGTCTCGAAATGAACCCGCTAATTTCTCAGGTCTCTATTAATAAGCACCTCGCTAGACATCGCAACACTGTAGATACTTTTTCCGGCATCGTTAGTTCATTGGCTGCTGTCTGGTTGTGAAGTTATTTCCCGTCTGGCAACACTGCACTCGATTCTTCCACACCACTATCAAGGGTATATCCATTAGCGCGAAGTTTTCCAGGCCGCGTGAAATGAAGGGCTAAACTATATAAATTATTCTCGAAAGATAACGCGAATATTGCTTATGCTTATACTTATAAATATTATGGTAGATAAACTTTGTATCAGGGTGAAAATATTGAAATATTGAGTGTCGGTGCTACACAAAGCCGGGAATCTCGACACGCATTTGACTCGTTCCTGTACGTATGTAGGACACCCACCATAGAGACACTGAAAATAAAAAACATTTACCAGTCACGCGTTCTTAGTAGGAGCATGTACTTTTGTCATATATTACTTAAGGCTCGAGTTCACTTTTTTTTTTGGAGAAATTCTTCGTTTTATCGACATAATTTCAGATTCATAGTAATTACTGACACTGTACGATTATAGAAATTTTACATTTTAAAGGTCATGAAATATTTTTTTGCTGAATTTTAATTGTGTGATATCCGATCGATAGTTGTAAAAAGTCGAGAATATAATTATTTTTTATTATTAAGTTATCGACATTTTCAAAGAAGAAGATAACACACTATTAAAAAGCAGCACAAACATATTAAAAAAGTCGTAAAATGTAAATTTTCTACAATCGTACATTTTCAGTAGTTACTATGAATCCGAAATGATGACGCGAAAACGAAGAATTTCTTCAAAAATGGTGAACCCGGGCCTAACTATACAGCGGGGAGATAGCCGCTTATTCCGTGGACTCGAATCGCACACGTTAACAACATTCCAGAACGTAGCTCGCCAATCAGAGCCTGGTAACTTACTCGCCAGCCGGCAGCTCAGCCAATAAGGAAACTTTCGCTGCACCCAAAAGCCAATCAGACGTAAGGCACGTTCCCAGAGCTCCGCGCAGCCAATCAGCGAACACGTGCGCCCACATCAAGGGAGTGGAGTGAAGTGGGGAGATCGGGCGGCTCTTACTATGCGGGCCATGAGAGATGAGGGTGAGGCGAGGTGAGTACGGAGCAGCGCCGGAATGCGAGGTCGCGGGAAACGGGAGATCCCGAGAAAACCCGCTTATCCGCGGCATCGTTCGACACCGGGAATCGAACCCAGTTCGCCTGGGTAAGAGGCGAGTAATCTTACCACTAAACCACCGCGGCCCCCCATGCCGAAGAAACCGCCACAACTTTCAACACCTGTATACTAATCTATTCTTTGGTTCTATTCCCGTCCATAAATCCTGTTTCCTGTTTTCCAAAGTTTTTCGTGATAACTCCAGGAAAACGCACATAAGGATCCTTGCAGAACTTCCTTAGCTGTCATTTGCGCCTTATTGAAAGCAGTTTTGTTTATTTTAATTTTAAAAAGCTCTAAATTATTTTGATGTATTTTTTAGACAAAGTGTAAGTCGATATTTTGTTGCTAATTGCGTATATTTGTATTTTGATACATACATTTTGTCAACAAAATAGTTATAAGTAGCTTTCTGTTTACGATATTTATTCTTTTTAAAACAGCGTTTTAATGCTCTAGTGACAAAACTGTATATTTTCTGAGCACATTGCTGTATTATGAGGAAACACATAACACTAGATGTTTGTTTATGCTATTTTCCTTCACCGTTGCAATGCTTCCTTATGGCCGGACGTGACCTTGCGGCGTTTAAAAATTTCTGGTTGGGATGACCATGGCCCATATTCTCCCATTTACGTGCCCGAACAATTATTTACGTGTTTATTCGTTTACGCTAATCCACTTTGAAGGCGTCACGTATTTTTGCAGTGCATATGCATTCAGTTAAACGTATTTACAGTAAGAATTTAAATTAATGGCTATATACCATCTGCAGTATCTATGTATACGCGTATACGCAGATTTACACATGTGCGTCTGTATATAGTCATGCACGTATAAACACGCATGTTTGTATACAGGTTGTTTCGCGACAAAATCGACAAATTTCACCAGCGTGTTCTAAAGGTCATTAGCAACACAAATTGCATATACACATGTGTGCTATGAAGTCCTGTTTCAGAGCTTCAGTGACGAAAATGCAACAAACTCAACATGTTTAATTACATATTTTTGTTTATAGAGACCTACAGAATTCACTTTATTATGTGAGGACAGAATTGAACTTGAAACATTTTTACCTTTACGATACGTTTGTCATTGGGCCATACTTTATTTGGCACGCCCCCAGTAAATATGCAATAATAAATGAGCACATCACAATATTGTGCCCCAATCACGTGCAGTTCACTAAGAAAGGGAGTGACTTCAGATCTGGGCAGCAGCCAATGGAGAAACGACGACGCCGATTCGAGTGTATTCAGAACAGTGAATTTTAGCGTAATGCCAAAAAATTACGTGAATTTTACAGGTCTCTATGTTTTACATTCTCTATATGTCGGATGTTTCAAACAAGCTGTTCGAAGTGGGCTCCACGTGACCATAAGCAGACTGCCACATGTTGCACCATGGCGTTCTGCCACTGCACGTCTGCAAGTTATATTTCGGAGTAGAGTGGGGGCATCAGTGATGACCCGTACCAACTAATCCCGTGTGTCTGGTGTCCGTCCGTTCCACACCCTACTCCTCAGGTCGCAGAAGAACAAGTCTAATGTGCAGAAGTCAGGGGACCGTGGCGGCCGTGAAACTGGGACACCTCTACCTATCCACCTGCGCGGATATAGTCAAGTTATGGTTACTTCCAACTTTTCTAAAGCTCTGCTTATGTTCTACTTACAAGATATTCCTCCGCCTCATACAGGTCTAGAAAATTACACCAGAGGGACAGCGCAACGCATTCGTGCGCACTCAGTGTAATTATATTTTACATAAGAACTATTTCTTACTTGGCATTACCAATACACTTATTTTCTCACGCTTTTTATCAATTTTAATTATAAATAAAACATTCTCTTTTATAGATGAAATATAAGTAAACGTTAAATTTTAACAAACTATAAGGTATTTTAATGTTAATACACGTATAAAACGCTTGCGATGCATATCATATTTAGGAAACAACCAAACACATCTTACCTAAGAGAATTTTTCAAAGGTTCTATTCAAAAAGCGTGACGAAGCCGCGAATAGATTATACTTAGCATTCAAGAATTCAGTCACAGCGCTGCTGAAGTGTGAACGTGCCTAATACTGCTGCAACCACAAGTCACTTCGTACTGATAATGGCTAAAGACCTGAAAAATTTGGAGGGATTCATTTCGGGACAAGCTAGAATTCGAAACACGTGTGTTAATAAAACTTGAGCCATTGGTCCACACGGTGTTTAACACCTTGTGAAGAAGGTTGGCCCAATCGTCGCCTTCTACTGTGAGAGCAGACAACCAATGCACAGTTGATATCGGCATATTTGTACATAGGACTGGAGAGTCTAGCCTGCAGCTCATTGAACTCATGAATTTTTCTGGTCTCTACTAATGGCACATCTTCTTACAAAAGTGGTAAGGTGATTTCCAGAAATTCTCTGTAGTAATGGGCATTGAGACTGTCCCGTATTAAATGTGGTCCAATGAGATGATTGCCAAGTAATCCGCATCACACATTCACTAAAAGCCGCGCTTGGGAATACGTATTTATTGCATTTCCGTCAGTGTTACTGTAAAACAGAGCTTCATAGTCTACATGTGTTTAATTTTTTGTTGCTAATGACCTCTAGAAGACGCTAACGAAGTTTATCGGTTTATTGGCGGAACAACCTGTACATTGCCAAATTTTTTTTATCTTAAATTCAAACAAAGGAAGGAAAAATAAAACGAGAAACTTAAACTCTTATGGGGAAAGTACAGATTGGGTACTGGAATACATCTGTAGTACTTTACTTGCCGTGTTTCACAAGTTGGACTTGGCGTGAACTGAGTAGTTGCGGGCTTGCATTTTCGCCCCAGCTTAGCGAACGGGAACTTAACTCGAACTTCTCTGGGCAGTTGTCTGTTCCAAGAACATAACGGTACAGGAAGTTCTAGTTACTTCTGCTCAAACTTAATACTATGTACAACGCTCAGCCGTTACACTGAAGAGCCAAAAAAACTGGTAAACCTGCCTAATATCGTGTAGGGCCTCCCCGAGCACGCTTAAGTGCCGCAAGACGACGTGGTATGGACTCGACTAATGTCTGAAGGTATGCAGGAGGCAATTCACATCACGAATCCTGCAGGACAGTCCACAAATACAATATGCGCCAATTTGAGAAAGGGTTGCACGTCTTTCACGTTTAATGATTCTCGTCAGTCGTCGTTTGTCCCGTTCTTTCACGATCTTTTTCCGGCCGCAGCGATGTCGAAGATGTGATGTTTTACCGGATTCCCGATATTCACGGTACACTCGTGAAATGGTCGTACGCGAACATCCAAATGTTATCGCTACCTCGGAGATGCTATGTCCCATCTCTCGTGCGCCGACTATAACACCACGTTCAAACTCACTTAAATCTTGATAACCTGCCATTGTAGCAGCAGTAACCGATCTAGCGGCCGACCGCATCGCGTTACTCTTATTGGTTCCATACCTCTGTTATTTGCATACGCACACCGATCCCAGTTTTTTTGGCTCTTCAGTGCTCCGCAGATAAAACGTGTCCGCCAGATAAACGTAGGAATCAGTTCATTTTATTGATAACTGATTTTGCAAGTACCAACTCTCCGCGATGTTTAATCTAGAGCGCTTAAACTTTAATTAAAGCCTGTAATATTTTTCCATGGTTATCAATTAATACGTGAATGATGAAATATGTGAAATCTTTCACTTATCACCCGAATCGGTATCGCTACGGACTGTTTTTTCCGCTGCGCCAACAGCATAATCGACTTGAGTCAAAATTAAATCAATCTTGTCATGACAAGCCGGTAAACTTGAACTATGCTTGCTATGTCAGCAAAAAAAGTTTGAATCAAGCTTGCTATGCCAGCTGAAATGTTTGAATCAAGCTTGACTGAAGCTAACTAGTCTCCTCAGATCAAGCTTGTACTTAGCGTAATTAGTTAAACTTACCTCAAGCTTGCCTTGACAACCAACAAACATAATTCAAGCTATCTACAAGCTTGCCATTTTCAGGCGTATGTTGGTCATGAGAAATTAGATTTGAATCCAGCTTATGACAAACTTGCCCCGCAAGAGAAATTCAAGTGGAAAGCTTGCCACAATCTAACATGCTATTTGCAATTTAAAAAAAAAAGTATGCATTTATAGAAATTTTAGCAGAAAACTGTTAAGTAGTTAAAATACTTAATTTTTACATTGAGTGCTGGAGTATACTTGTCCAGATTAATCACGCATCACGTGGACTCCTTGGGCTTCCACAATGACGGCATATTCCAGCAGGATAATGTTATTTGTCATCGTACCCAAATTACTGAACACTGATTCGAGGGGAATTCTAGAGAGTCCCGACTTCCGTCCGACACGAACCCAGTAGGGCGTTTAAGGGTCGTGCCAGATGTGTTTATTATCACACAATTAATCTTTATCTG
This sequence comes from Clitarchus hookeri, assembly GCA_002778355.1. Classification (NCBI taxonomy): domain Eukaryota; kingdom Metazoa; phylum Arthropoda; class Insecta; order Phasmatodea; family Phasmatidae; genus Clitarchus; species Clitarchus hookeri. The sequence continues at coordinate 209,307 of NQII01001697.1, forward strand.
AAATGTAAGGAAGGTGTGGTGAACTATTGGAAAAGGCACGGGTCAAACATTTTTGAGGTGCCTTAACTAAGGTTACTAGTGAGATCGATGCCAACTGGAATTGCTTCATTTCGCTGGTCTATAAGAGTTACTACACGCTACTAAGATACTAAATCCTTTATTTTTAGCACTTTGATGTTCATCCGCAACATACATTTTGTGTACACTACAAATTAATATGAAATAAAAAATATATATTATGGGAAAATCTTGGCATGACTTTGCACGATTATTTTCACAATAGCAAAATACGATAACATTTGCTNTTATTTTCACAATAGCAAAATACGATAACATTTGCTATTTATGATTGTTTCACAAATATTTGGAAACGCCGGTTCTCAGAAATTTGCGATTAGGTACACCCAAATACATGACAGCCGTTACATAGGCTACATTAATAGCTTACACTAAGACAGGCAAAATTCTATTTTTACGTAAATAGATAATTATTATTGATTAACATTATCTCAATGAAGCCTACCTCAAATAGGAAAAGATGTCAGTTTCTCAAATGTGTGGANAATTATTATTGATTAACATTATCTCAATGAAGCCTACCTCAAATAGGAAAAGATGTCAGTTTCTCAAATGTGTGGATCATTTTCGATTTGTTGTTCTTATCTATTTACTATGTTTATTTATTTGGGGCTCACCGCATGCTGTAGCGAACGACGTGCAGTAAATGTCCAACTAGTGTTGTCAGATATTTGCAAATTAATTTACGCTGCGCTTAGCTGACGGATACCTCGTATTTACTGACTATATTTCTTCGGTGTTACATTATTTTAAAGATTTTTTTTCTTCGGAATTTTTGTTTTTGCTATATTTCTCTCGGACAAATCTTGGAATATTAAATAAGAAGCACTTATCAGTCAACTTCGTAACGTTATGTATATATGTGATGTGGAAAAAGGTAAGGAACCTCTTGTCGGCCGAACTCGAAACTGACTTTCTGATTGATTCTCTCAGAGGGCAAAATTATGAACATTTTAACTCAAAAATCACTCTTTAACCTAAAATTTTAACAGAGATATCAACTTTTGAATTTTGATAAGGCAAAAAATAAGTTTGGATTATAATGTATGTAAACTTTCTGTATGTAACTTTTCGGTCTCCCTGATATAGAATGTCCGCAGTTAACTCAGTATTTTTATATGCCCTGTCCAGAGTCAACTTTTCTCACTAGCGGAAAATTAATTATTTACCCAGACATTCAATATTTACTCTCCTGTCAAATGTACTTGGCCGACAAGTGGTTCCTTCCACCTTTCACCATCAAATCTATTGAATACGGAAGGGCTTTGTAAGACTCACATTGTACACTGTTCAATTCATTGAAAATGCAATGTGTATGAATTACTGTGATCGGTAGTACCTACAAGCTGTTCATAAAATCACTTCCCGGAAATAATCCAAAACACATCTGTGGACAGAAATAACACAAAAACTAAGTTAATTTGCATCCGACAATGTCGTCACCTAGTATACAATAGTCATCGACAATGCCGCAGCTATGTCGTGTATACGAAGCTGACCACACGTCTACAATAAGTTCAAAGGGAATGTCTTTCTATGCGTGCATTTCCGAGATATACAGGCTGTTCGGAAATTAAACACCCAAACTGCGGAAGTTCATCCCTTATTAAAGATAAAGTCGAAATTATATAGGACACCATATACCTAAATGGAATATTAAAAAGATAACGGCCTGTGAAAATTGGGTTTTGAAAATGTATTTTCGCTGAATGCCTTGTGCTTTCTGCCAGCGGTAGGGATGGTGGCGATGCACCCATAGTACGACCCACACGGTTGAATTGGGCACGCCCATTTGACATGCTATAGAGCGTGTACTAGTGGAGGGCATGTCTTTGATGTGCTGACGTATCACTTCCTCAAGCCGGACATTGCGCACAGACCGAGGACGGCCAGCATTATGCATGTGTGTCTGCATCATGGGAAGCATAAGTAACCTTTCTGCTGCGGACTTTGTAGGCGTTGCAAGGCATTCGGCGAAAATACGTTTTCAAAACCCAATATTCATAGTCCCATATCTCCTTTAATATTCCGTTTAGGTATATGGTGTCCTGTATATTTTCGACTTCATGTTTCATAAGGTGTCAGTTCCCGCAGTTTGGGAGTTTAATTTCTGAACATTCTGTATAATCAATAACTGAATTTCAACTACTTTACAGAGGGCCGTTGGTTAGAATACTTGCCTCCCATATAAATGACCCGGGCTCGATTCTCGGCGGGGTCGCCCCCGGATTTTCCCATGTGGGAATCGTGCCGGACGATGCCGCTGGCCAGCGGGTTTTCTCGGGGATCTCTAGTTTGCCCCCACCTCTGCATTCCAGCGCTGCTCCGCACTCACCTAGCTGCAAACTCATCTGCTCTCAAGACTCCGCTGTTAAGAGTCGCCCAAACCTCTTCACTCACTCACTACTTTATATTCTTCGGCTGAGTTTCTTCTGTTTGCTTTAAATAGAGCAATAACACTCGTAAAGCGTATAGTTTTCGATTAGAAAACGGTTGACTCTTTTTTCAACAATAGCGCACAGAAATGAAATTATCATCACACAGATAATAACACGCATCAAAAAGATATGTCTTACACTACCGGGATTTCTGAGCTACTAGGATAATCATGGACCTGGGGAAAGTACGGGATGAAAATACACACTGTCTGCTCAGAATACCGCTCTTGACTTAACGACCAACACCAATAGCAATCAACTTTCATTACCAATAAAATGAAAGGTGGTGTAAACATTTTTTTAACATGTATAACTATTTAAATATTTATAAAAAAAATTTCAATGCAGCTTTCTTGTAACGAAATTAAAACGTTACCTTTTCCGTGATTTTCAATTAATTTATTATTCTTGGATGTTTATATTAGAAACTTTTGTCAGCAAAAATTAATTTTTAACAACATACCAATTTTAATATAATATTATCGTTGATAATATATTTTTTTGATTTAAGACAAACACTTGACAAATTTACTAATAGTGTGGTTTAAATCCTGAACGTATCGCAAAAATTTGGGAATTTTTAAAGAAAAAACTTTTGACTCTATTCGCTATTGCTGTATATGATAATTACTAGGATTACCATATATTTTTAACAAATCTAACCCCTACCAAAATTGGTTTCGCATTTCAAATTAATTTCTTGATTTTATTTTTTGGGAATTAGTGCACTGCGATGCCTTTCTATAGCCCTCAAAGGACAATTTGATGGCTGGAGCGCTGGTAAAAGGCAAAAATTTGTACTCCTCAGCACTGACAGCTGCGTACTTCTGGCGTAGTTTCAGTAACTTCGATTGCTATTTTATATAATGTGTGATTACCTCAATGAAAACATTTATTTCTCGCATATCCTGTTAATTTCTGCCCACAGATTATGTGATTTCATTTTGGGTAGACAGTTCATAAAAATCGTGTGTATCCAACGGCTATGTTGTCAGATATATATTTTTCGAAATTTCTCNTTTTGGGTAGACAGTTCATAAAAATCGTGTGTATCCAACGGCTATGTTGTCAGATATATATTTTTCGAAATTTCTCCGGTATAAATTCGTAGTACTCTTCATTATATTATATGTTTATGCTGTTTTTAAGCTCATCATAAGTCAGTCGTTTTAACCTAGTTGATGGTACTGAGTATTTGGAATTACTGGAAGAAAATTGATAGCATCACAAAAGGTTTCAATATACCTACAGGTGAAACTTAATGTGACTTTATCTGAAGTGTTGGCATAAATAACAAACCAATTATTAAATTACCGAAATTATATTTTATACAAGTTTTCACCTAAGAACGGATTAAAAATACTTCGATAAAATTACGCAAATATTATTGAATTTTAAATAATTTTCGCGAATATTTCGCAATCACTCAAGATACATAAAACAATTTCATTAATTCCATTGTTTTGCGGACAATGGCTATTTATAAGGCGATGTACCAGAAAAGTATCACTTTCTCAAACGATATACCAATCGCTCCCAAACTCCTAAGCAAATCCTTATCAGAAATTATTTGTAATGTGACTGCTAACAAATGTTTTAGTATGTATATTTACCAACATTATCAGAAATATTCCTGTATCAATGGCTTTCTTTAATCTTTCAATTTAATATATTTTTCGCATTATCATACAAGAGTTATAGACGAAGTTGATTATTTTCAGGATACTCGGAGAAATGTTACATTTGAAACCAGGTTTTACCAGAAGAAAACATTTCATTNGAAGTTGATTATTTTCAGGATACTCGGAGAAATGTTACATTTGAAACCAGGTTTTACCAGAAGAAAACATTTCATTTACCATAATAAGAATTTTTGTTGTATTTTTTCCTCACAGATATGATACTTAATCTGTCACATATTTTGTAAGTTGTCTGCGTTATCGAATGTGCGAAAATTCCATTGCATTTGCTGCACTTGGTATTTTCTCAAATTTACTCTTTTTTGGTTAATTACTTAAAATTTTAACCCGTCCACCCGGATAACTTACCGGTCCTTTTCATCCGTTGGCAGGTTGTGCGTTATTTTTATTTCACCTGTCAGATTTTTCGAATATCCGAGAAAGCAGAACATTAATGTTTTTTTTTATCACAATTCCGTCCTTTGTTTAGTGGGTTTTCTCGCCCACCTTTAATTTCCAGTAAAGAATAATAAAAATGCACGCGGGAACCCGCAAGGTAAATGCGATATCCAACGGCGTCATTTTTAAAAGTTAAAGGGTTTCGATATTTTTTTTCTTGTTTGACATGTCGCCAATATCTGGTTATCGCAGTTCACATGTTTCTCGTCACATCTTCCTTTGTAACTTACAGACTGACTGCAGTGTACACCGGCGTAGCATGCTNGCAGTTCACATGTTTCTCGTCACATCTTCCTTTGTAACTTACAGACTGACTGCAGTGTACACCGGCGTAGCATGCTCGTGGATGCGCGAATATCAATCTCGCCACAAAACAACCACGATATCTCCTCTGCAATAACTCTGCACGGTGGCAGTGTACGGCTCTTGACGTTCGCAAGTTCATCTGAACGTGCATAGGCAGAGGGAGTGTATTATCCCACAGGCGTGCATGTTTTCGCGGTGGAATTCAGCCCTTGGCGCGATGTAATTGAACCACCCTGAGCACCTGCANTCCCACAGGCGTGCATGTTTTCGCGGTGGAATTCAGCCCTTGGCGCGATGTAATTGAACCACCCTGAGCACCTGCACCGAGTCGAAAGGATTCGCAGAGGTACAACACGCTCGCAAACACAGTCGGTGTCATTTCGATGTTTGCTAACTGCAGACAATTATTCACACGATGAAATCGCTTCAGAGGNTCGCAAACACAGTCGGTGTCATTTCGATGTTTGCTAACTGCAGACAATTATTCACACGATGAAATCGCTTCAGAGGGTTCACCGCTTGAACGGGGTCTTTAAAAACTCGGTCTTCAGTTGTTCTTTCCGTCAATTCTGTTTCCTTACGCTCCAGATAAATACAAAAAATTAGTCTTTACACGGGCTTAATAATTACATAATATGCTTTGCCTGACTGTTAACGTGAAGTGCACAGAAATATGNCAGTTCACATGTTTCTCGTCACATCTTCCTTTGTAACTTACAGACTGACTGCAGTGTACACCGGCGTAGCATGCTTGCGGATGCGCGAATATCGATCTCGCCACAAAACAACCACGATATCTCCTCTGCAATAACTCTGCACGGTGGCAGTGTACGACTCTTGACGTTCGCAAGTTCATCTGAACGTGCATAGGCAGAGGGAGTGTATTCTNATAACTCTGCACGGTGGCAGTGTACGGCTCTTGACGTTCGCAAGTTCATCTGAACGTGCATAGGCAGAGGGAGTGTATTCTCCCACAGGCGTGCATGTTTTCGCGGTGGAATTCAGCCCTTGGCGCGATGTAATTGAACCACCCTGAGCACCTGCACCGAGTCGAAAGGATTCACAGAGGTACAACACGCTCGCAAACACAGTCGGTGTCATTTCGATGTTTGCTAACTGCAGACAATTATTCACACGATGAAATCGCTTCAGAGAGTTCACCGCTTGAACGGGGTCTTTAAAAACTCGGTCTTCAGTTGTTCTTTCCGTCAATTCTGTTTCCTTACGCTCCAGATAAATACAAACAATTAGTCTTTACACGGGCTTAATAATTACATAATATGCTTTGCCTGACTGTTAACGTGAAGTGCACAGAAATATGNAATTAGTCTTTACACGGGCTTAATAATTACATAATATGCTTTGCCTGACTGTTAACGTGAAGTGCACAGAAATATGAATTATATGTACCGTAGTTCTTACGATATGTAAAACGAACAGAATTAAACAAATCTTTATAGTGACCACATTAACAACACCATGTTTTAAACGTTAAGAGCCAGTTTCCCAAATAATTATTTTGATCCGATTATTTTATGATCAAAATTGAAGCACTGGCTATCAAAATATTCTGGCACTCATCTTAAAGTTCAGATAAAAAGGCTGTAAGATAGAACAATTAAGTTTACTTAAAAATCGAAAGAAGTGCCATTTACTCAGTTGATGAATGAGCCGCGGAAGTTGCGTACCGTTCATTCTCTTCATTAATTTTTAATGAGCAATATATACATTTTGCTCTTAATGAAGCACTTTTCAAATAATTTTGCGCCCTTGTTGTATCATTTCTATGAAAATTGACTTGGACCCAAATCTCTTAATCAGCGCGTCAAACAAGTTAAAGTGTAAAATTGCTAGTTAAGTAAATGCATTTCTAATAATATATCAAATTTAACTCTCATACACACAAAATCAACTTAATTTAAACTAACCTCTTAACAATTGCATTAATTTTTCCTTTCGTGTGTTGCGAAATAAGAAATATTTAGTGTGAGAAGTACATAATAATTCCTTACATTACCTTCTATTTAGGACCCCATGGAAAGGGTTTCAGTAGATTTACAACACAAGAAACCACCGATTATAAACTAGTTGGTATGTCAGCAGTAAATAACATTGTTCAGGAAAAGGCAAAGTCCAATTTGGTGTTACCTTCTGTACCCGTACAGCACCGGCCAAGATTTTACCTATTCTGCAACATGTCAAACGCGAACGAGTATACTCGGGTTAATATGTTAACCCGTTCAGTCGTCGTGTCCCCCATCGTGAACATGTTGCACGTGAACGGTATTTGTGTCCAGTGATGTACATAGCGAAGAATTACAACCCAATGCTTTAACTGTTTTCCGGACCTGCAAACAACCTGATATGTGAAAGTTACCACCCCTCTCGTTTATGAATGGCTTATGGTAACTATTTTGCGCACGCATCACGTTGTTCTCTCGGCTCACAAATTAATGCGTTTCCGAACGGTAAAAGGGGTTATTTTTTACGTCTAGATGCATGAATTCGGAAGTCGTACATTTAATACGAGGTAGAAGAAGAGACAGCGATACGCTAGTATAGGTAAGCATACAAGAAGATGACATGGCATGACAGTGTATTTGAAGTGAACAACTTCCATTCTCTGATTGGCTGGCGTGGAGCTCTGTGGATCTGGCCTTGTGTCTGACTGGCTGCTGCGTCCTGCGGAAGGTTCCCTATTGGCTGGGCTACCAGCCAGGTTATCAGGCGCTGATTGGGGATTTGGCAAAATTAATTAGGAGCATAGAAACATGGGTTCCCATGTTCCGAAAATATAGACTTTTCCGCGCTTTATTATTGAAAACTATAATCATCGCATGTGTCCGGGTGTAACAGTAGAGTGAGTTCTGCCTGTGGTGGCAGACAATAAACAAGCGACCTCTGCTCGAATGTTAAGAGGACTGTGCAGTCTATCCTAATGCCAGTTACGACGTGAAATGGCAGGTCTGTCTCTGTGATGATATCTGCATATATCCTAATAATACCTACAGCAGAACACTTGGCTGGCTGGTGTAAACAATTCCCTGAAACAGAACTTATCCAGCAATGGTGTCCATTCTCACACTTGCTCCCAAATTGTTCCGATCGTAGACACTTTTTTTTATAGCAAAGTTGTCGCGTAAGAAAATTAAAAAGTGTTCTCTTCTGCGTTGCGCTCCAACTGGCTGCCGTGGAGCAAATAAGTGTTAAGGCGGATTTACAATAGCCCGTTGCACCCGTCCGTCATCCGTAAGTATGTCCTACGTCCACCCGTCTCCCAGTCGAGCGATTTGCAACAAAACTTCGTACGTGCATCGTCAGTTCATTGCTGCAAATATACACAAACAAAATTGTTTAGAAATAGGAAAACAATTCTACATTAAAAGTAAAAAAAGATTGGCGGTATAGTGTGTGTGTGTGTGTGTGTGTGTGTTTGTGTGTGTAAATACACAAAACGTACATACACGTAAACTACAGCAAGAAGTCGATGTTAAAAAGTTTTACAGATGGCTAGCGACAGTTATATTTCGCGAAAAGATTTCGAGACAAGATACACTTCAAAGCACTGTAGGCTCACCCAACATTATTGATTGGCTGGAACATTTTTCTGGTGCGTGCGAACTGTTTGCGCACGAATTAAGCAGGATCAGTGTCTGAGTTACGGAATCCTGAGAAGCTTGGTCAAATGCGGAAAATACACCAGCAGCCAATGGAGGTACAACAGCTGAGGTGTGTATATATTGTATTGAAGTCTAATGCGTGCTCCGATTTTTACGCGAAAAATGATTGACCATACAAATGTTACTTCTAAAATGATTTAATTAATATTTTTTTTGCTATCGCACAGAATAAACGCGTGTTTACAAATGGAATTATCAACAAATCCTTTTTAAAAAAGGTGTAACGTCATTGCATTCTGCAACAGCAAAAACAAACATATGAAAACAAAAATAAAGCAAAACCAAACACAACACACACTCACTACACAGCCTTCTAATGAGCTTGGAATGAATGGGTAAGAAAAGGGACAAGTTTAGAAGTCTGTAATGTGATCCATCCGCCCAAGGTTAAATCATTCCAAGCTTTGTATGGATGGAATTGTCAGAAGCACCTGATTGGCTGATGGTCATGTGATTGACGGACGGATGTCGNTATGAAAACAAAAATAAAGCAAAACCAAACACAACACACACTCACTACACAGCCTTCTAATGAGCTTGGAATGAACGGGTAAGAAAAGGGACAAGTTTAGAAGTCTGTAATGTGATCCATCCGCCCAAGGTTAAATCTTTCCAAGCTTTGTATGGATGGAATTGTCAGAAGCACCTGATTGGCTGATGGTCATGTGATTGACGGACGGATGTCGNTTCCAAGCTTTGTATGGATGGAATTGTCAGAAGCACCTGATTGGCTGATGGTCATGTGATTGACGGACGGATGTCGGCGGACGCACGCAACGGGTTATTGTAAATCCACCTTTATTAATATGGTTGAAATCGACGGGCTTATCAGCATTCGTTGAAATAAATGAAAATCCATGTGTACTAGAAATATTCTTTGTATTTTTACAGTCAAAGAAAGGTAAGATGTATTAAAATTTAAGGCACTCAAAATTAATAAATGTTAAAGCAATTACAACAAAAATTATGCGAGCAGATTTTTGAGGTTATGATTTTTTTTTTGNTCAAAATTAATAAATGTTAAAGCAATTACAACAAAAATTATGCGAGCAGATTTTTGAGGTTATGATTTTTTTTTTTGTGTTTTCATTCAGTTAAATAGATGTAACAATGCGAACGTACTAACTTTGGTTAAAATTTAGCTAANTTTTTTTTTTGTGTTTTCATTCAGTTAAATAGATGTAACAATGCGAACGTACTAACTTTGGTTAAAATTTAGCTAAGCTGCCTTAAATTATTCACATTAGAAAGTTCTGCCCGTTAGTGTCTAGGGACATCTGAATTTCGCGAAAAGATTTAACGACCAGTTGAATTTCGTAACACTTTAGCTTAGATCCACATTAGCGATTGTATGACCTAGGTGTCTCGCGTTTTAGATAACTACTTACGAATCACAGACGTTCAGTATCAGAACAATATAATCCTGATTGGCCAGTAAAGTAATAAAATGTCTCCTCACAGACAGCCGTAGCCAATGAGGAATATAAACCTACCGGTACGCCCGTGTGGTACTAAAGTCTAGCATGCGTGGAAATCTTTTTCTCGAAATTCTGGTGTCCCTAAGTATCACTGTTACGTACTAACACAGTGCTCCGATTCTGTTACTCAGAAATCCGACTGAACTAATGTTGTGTTGTCACTTCTCCGTCCGCATCTCCTTGCCAGCGTGCAATGTTTGTAGTAATTAATGGCAAGAGGAATCAAAGAACTTGACGCGACGTTCGTGGAGCTCAAGTGTGCATAACTAATTTGTTTCCGAAAATAATCCACGAGTTTAATTCCGTAACGTATTATCACGAGAATTGTCGTTCACGTATCATTTGTTGCAAAATAGGTGAAGTTATGTTCATGGCTGTAAATGTTCCGAAGCTAGCATCAATGTAGACAGCGTCATTTACCTGCTGAGCACGATTGGCTGTTTCTATCACACCAAAGTATTGCTATTGGCTGCAGTCCGTGCCTTGAACCAGCAGAAATTCTNAATTAATGGCAAGAGGAATCAAAGAACTTGACGCGACGTTCGTGGAGCTCAAGTGTGCATAACTAATTTGTTTCCAAAAATAATCTACGTGTTTAATTCCGTAACGTATTATCACGAGAATTGTCGTTCACGTATCATTTGTTGCAAAATAGGTGAAGTTATGTTCATGGCTGTAAATGTTCCGAAGCTAGCATCAATGTAGACAGCGTCATTTACCTGCTAAGCACGATTGGCTGTTTCTATCACACCAAAGTATTGCTATTGGCTGCAGTCCGTGCCTTGAACCAGCAGAAATTCTNAGCACGATTGGCTGTTTCTATCACACCAAAGTATTGCTATTGGCTGCAGTCCGTGCCTTGAACCAGCAGAAATTCTTATCGCAGGTTCCACTGTGAGATATAAAAAAAGAGTTCTTACTTACACGTAAGTGGGGCCAGTGAATTTTCGCGTAAAAATCGGAGCACACAGTACACAGCAATACTATATACACACCTCAGCTATTATTATACTTCCATTGGCTGCTGGTGCCGTGTCCGTCTTTGACCAAGTCACTCAGGACTAAGTAACTCCGACACTGAACCTTCGTGATTCGCGGGCAAACGGTTGACATGGGCCAGAACATTATTTAGCCAATCAAAGAAGCTGCACGACCCTACAGTGCTTTGAACTGTACGTTGTATGGAAATATTTTCGCGAAATATCACTGCCCCTACATATAGGATCAAAAATCTCCTCTTTTCCANCGTCTTTGACCAAGTCACTCAGGACTAAGTAACTCCGACACTGAACCTTCGTGATTCGCGGGCAAACGGTTGACACGGGCCAGAACATTATTTAGCCAATCAAAGAAGCTGCACGACCCTACAGTGCTTTGGACTGTACGTTGTATGGAAATATTTTCGCGAAATATCACTGCCCCTACATATAGGATCAAAAATCTCCTCTTTTCCAACACCTGGAACGAAAAATTAATGCCTAAGTCAAGGGGTTAAAAAGGCTCACCTGAATCACAATAAACATGAATAATGTAATTTTGATAATGGTTTTAGTATCCAAACTTTGGGTTTATAAAACAAGTTTCGGCATGGCAAACTCCAACTACACCGAAAGCACCTGTCTTTAATTACTCTGTTATTTCTTATACATATAAATCTGTAAAACGAAATGAGTAACATAAAAAACGCTACATAATATATTGGTCAGCATACAGGCTTGTAGCCATCTGTGGGCGGGATTGGGTAGTTTAGTAATTAACGCGAGAGAAACGGGTAAATATGTATTTAACGCATTTGCGAAGCGCTTGTGAAAAGTGTACACAACATACTTGATATACGTACATGCCAACTCTCTACGGAGTGTACCAAAGCCAACAAATAGTACAAAATACACTGCGCTTCATTATTTCTATTCCGGATAAAATAACATACAATTTAACTATTGTATTCCCCGTCATGTAACTTAGCTTTCTAACACTTCCGTTTGGAGCGTATACATTATGTTTAAATTATGTACGCGCGTTAGAAATTATACTTCTTTGGCGTGACTAAAATAAAATTTTATTACGTATGCAAATAATTTATGTGAGTAGGAAAAAAACTAAAATGACCGAAGAAAGACATTAAATACAAATTATAAAGTTTTGTTTAAAAAACGTAATTAAATTAAAATAATATTAATTTTTGTACACTTTAAAAAATATTAAAATATTCTCAATCATATAAAACTGAAACAAATATATTTAAATTAAATTAATATTTTTCCATTGGTTCTTCTGATGGTGATTGAATGGGCATGTGAGTTACGTGCGGTTTGTGATAGCTGAAATATGGTACAAATAGTCTTGTAGAAACGTTATACAAATACCGCGTAAATACAGCATCAATGGTGGTGCTGTGTTGTGTTGTAGAAACTGTAGGGTCATTACTTATGGATAGATGTAAATTCTCGTGCAAATAGTTGATAAGTGGACCAGAAATATCTAAGATTAAAGTGACATTAAAATCTCAATTTAAAATCATCGGTAACTCATCCTCACCTTTACACATATATACCCCTCAAACTGTTGTATACGGAAATAGTGTACATTTTAAATAATTTTCTTTGAGGGCCAACTTTATTCAGTCGAATTTCGTTACACTGTGGGCGCGCAACTTCCGTTGCACACTAAACTTTTATCCTCAACGCGCCAAAAGAAGTACAACTTCAAAAAAATATGAATTTAGCTTACGTTCGCCTACATCCAAGATAAGATAGAAGTAAGGAATGTGTATCCATCACTCAGTACCATGAATTCTGTTGGTCCTCTGTATTCTACATTTAGCACCTTCCAATTGGTTCACACAATATCGGGCATGTTTACTGTACTGCACAACATTCTTTATTGGCAGGCTGCGAGCCAATGAAGTGCCGGTTGACCGTGCTCCAATCAAACTATATTTCATTTATAATATAAAACACATTGTATTCATTTCGGTAGATACAGAAAAATTATTTTTAGCCACGGAAGTTATTGCTTGAGTCCCGAAAATTTAGCTGTTCATTGGCTGACGCGCCAATTTCACCACAGACCATGCAGCATTGGATTCGGTAGTAGTTTTCTTACAGGTTTATTATTGACTGCACTTCGTCCATGCCATGGCTTACAAATTTCAATCCAATTAAATAAGGAAGTCAAATGTACATAGTTTGAAGTCTAGGTTGCCAGCAGATGAATTTGCGAAATTACCTGGTTTCTAGTTATAGTTGATGTCACTACATGCTCGTGTAATTGGAGGTATATCTACGTCATTATTATTTTCAAGGACAGGTAATGTTCATACTAAGGTCCTTTGAGCTAGGCTCGAGAATTTACTCTATTCATGGTTGCTCCCAAGTTTTTGGCCAACTACGACTAACTCCACCCAAGAATGACTCCGCCCAAGACCGACATTTCGCCCAAGAAGAGACTGACTCCGTCCAAGATTGACTCCACATCAATCAGAGGACTGGCTCCATCCAAGTCTGGCTCATCCAAGCGACTGACTCCATCCGAGAATGACAGAACCTAAGACAGACTCCTGCCGAGACCAATTCCTGCCAAACTGTCTACAACATTGAACAAGACCTACCGAGCATACCAATCACTAAAGACCTGAAAAAGTTACGTTACTATTTGAGGACAAGTTAATTTTCAAACACGTGTATCTTTGCAATGTGTTTGTAATTGGGCCATACTTAATTTGACACGCCCTGGGTAACTCTACACCCATTGATGAACACTTCACAACAGTGTGTCCCAATCACGTGCAGTTCAGCCAGCAAGGGAGTCATTTCTACCCAAGAAGCAGCCAATGGAAACGACGCCGGCTTGAGTGTATACGATACTGTGAAATTTAACTTGATACCGAATAATGGCGGGAAATTTGCAGGGCCCTGCCAATAACGCATGCCAACAGACGATGGCGCCCAATTGTGAAACTAGTCGCGAATACATGTTCTTATTCATGACCTCTTCGCTGAAAGCTTCGCAAAATTATGTCGAACATCTTACCCATCGCGATCATGTAGCGAATCGAGTATTGAGTAACGGGAATTATAATAAGCGAGTCAAGTCGCGAGTTGATTAGTGAGCAGCGTAACATCCCCCAAAGTATGTCGCGAACAATGCCGCGAACCGTGACAAGAGCTACGAAATATTCCTCATCGCTAGAGACCTGAAAAATTCGTGGATTCATTTCGGGAAAAGCTAGAATTCAAAACACGTGTGATAATAAAACTTCAGCCATTGGTCCGCACGGTGTTTTGTCACCTCGTGAAGAAGGTTGGCCCAATCGTCACCTACTGCTGTGACAGCAGACAACCAATTTGCAGTTGATATCGGCATATTTGTACATAGGACTGTAGAGTCTAGCCTGCAGGTCATTGTACTCGCAAATTTTTCTGATCTCTGCTCATTGCATATCGTGAGCCAAGTCATGATGCAATATGAGACGATGTTCAGTTGGCCAATGGGTGAATAAATTATCCTCCACAAAAAAAATACACGAGAGACACCTCCATTTTCACATTCGATGGAGATAAAGCTGAAATCTCGTGCGTTTTTTTGTAGAGGAGAATTTATTCACCCATCAGTACATACAGGAGAATTTCTCGTTTTAAACAACCTGTAGACTAAGAAATCGCGGTCCTGCGTATTTTCGAGCCTCAGCTTTCTGTTAATTGGCTCCTTTCCCAGTGTGTAGCCAGTTTTACCTCAGACCAGGTGGTACGTGATTAGGTGCTTGTATTATCACAGTTCTGTTATTGGCTCAGAGTTCGCATGGACGTGTCTAACAAACTGTGATCCAATTGCAAACATAAGAGGCACGTATTTGAAGACTATATTGTCCAAAATTAATTCGCGAAATTTTCCAGTCCATACCCATCGGCCACTTGAGCCTCGTCACATGCTGCTTCATGACGTGTCTCGTGACATGCTCTGCTTCAGTGAAATTTTTCCCTCGGTTTTTAGTATTGTTTTAGATATTTACGATTTTACTAGATTTTTATGATTAGGTCTGTAAAGGGGGGTGTGCCGGAAGGGGTAAGGAGTAGAGAGGGGTGAGAGGTGTGAAGGTGGGAGAGGATAGTACGGGACTGCGGTAGGCGGTCATGACCGCTGATTCGCCTGATCCACTGGCTCTGGCTCGGAGCCTCGAAACCGCTTTCACTGCTCTGAGGAATACGTGACTCATTCCACTAGAAGCTTTGAATCCGCTTGATCCTCTTAGAACTCATTTACTCTCGCATCGAGGAGCCTTGAATCCACTTTACCCGTTTGAGGACATAATCGGGACATTTCTCCAATTTTTTGGTGAAATAAAGTTGTTTCGGGGCAAAACCATTAATTTTTGAAGTGAAGTGAGTTTTGCCATAAAACCGGTCATTTAGTAGACAACGTGGCCGCCCCATGCCACCGTACGCCGCCTCCGCTTGTGACGTCAACCGAGTTGGCTGGTGGCTCCTAGATCCTACTCCTGATTCCTGTCACAGTATGGAGCCATTTATATACTACTATTGAGGCTTTATATTATATCAGCAACCAGTATATTCTGACTATTGTAACTAATCATTCCACGAGAAGAAAGTGCAATAATACAAACAACAATGATTCAAGCCGTAAATTATCATAACATTTATTTGGTCATTTAAAGAATAACATATTTAATAAAGACATAACTATTTTATACAACAACATGGTTTTCTTATGAGTAAAAACTCAACCATTTTGTGTTTTGAGATTTCACTTAGCTATGTCTCCATAGGCCTCAACACATTCAAGGTCCACGGTGGCTGAGCGGTTAGCCTGCTCGCCTCCCACCAAGGCGAATCGGGTTCTATCCCCGGCCGGGTTACTACCGGATTTTCGCATGCGGGAATCGTGCCGGACGATGCCGCTGCTCAGCGGGTTTTCTCGTGGATCTCCCTTTTCCCTTGGTAATGAATTACAAAGCGAAATTATAGGATATTTACTCATAAGTAGAGACCTGAAAAATTCGCGGAATTATCACGGGACAAACTAGAATTCAAAACACGTGCGTTTATATAACTTTAGCCATTGGTCCACACGGTGTCTGACGCCTCCTGGAGAACGCAGACCCAATCGTCGCCTTCTACTGCGACAGGAGACAACCAATATGCGGCTGATTTCGGCATGTATGTACATACGACTGTGCAGTCTAGACTACAGATCATTGAACTCGCGAGTTATTCTGGTCCCTACTTATATGTAAACATTTTTATACTTATAATATTGTGCATAACAGAAACGATACAAATATATATATATATAAATATTATGATTGCGGTTTTAAGGCCTGCGTTAATTGGATTGAATTCCTCTGCGCAATGGCAAAAGCTGTACAAAGAAAAAATGTTTGTACTTGTTAGAAATAATTCGTTGGAAACTAGTTGTCAAAGATTTTCGTGTAGCTGTTCATTCGAAACAGTGTATTTTTATAAAACTTTATTTTAGAAAACATACACAATTTTTTATGTGGCTCATTGTTTATCAGAAATCTTTACAATATCTCCTTGTTAAAATTCAACATTAGTTTTGCACATCCCACACTTATGTTTTTTTTATTTACTCTTATTAATTTGCCGCATAGCAAAAATAATTATTGCCCTTAGTTTCCAAAGAATTCTTTATACTTATGCAAAAAAATTTCAGTGTATGTTAGCGATGGGGAGAGGGGAAGATGAATTTTCCAAGGAATCGCCAGCGTTTTAACAGAGTGATCCGTTGAGCTGCAGCTATTTCCGGTCTATTGGAAAACACTTTTATTTTTCTCGTAGGGTCGCCGGACAAGCAGGGTGGTTATTTCCCGACCAAGATTCCCTCATTTCGGCCACAGGAAGGAAGTAATATCTCGATATNGGGGGGGGGGGGAGAAGAGGATCACGACTTGGCCTGTCCCGAAGCTGCCTCGTGTCGCTTCCCGGCTGAACATGATCATTCGCTGGATTGCTTCCGGTCCTCCTCCGCCCTTCCGACTTCCGGCCGTGGAGTTGTACAATGGCGTCGACGAACGACCGAGAACTCGCCCTCTGATTGGCAGGGAGCTAGCTACCTTCGACGCAGGGGGTGCGGATTATTCTCGGTAGTCGTCTGGTGTCGCCCCAGAAGAGACGGGAAGCGTGGAGTCCCACGCGCGAATTTCCAATCCTCTTCCCAGGAGAAGCTCCTTCATTTCCGCTAGCGAACTGCGACACTCGCGAAACAGAACAGCGAAGTACACAGAGGCGAAACTGTTGCACTCCCTCGCGACATGGCGCTGCTTTACCGGCCAATCAGCGTATAGCCACAGAATAGTCAAGAATATAGAAGTAAAACGGCTACAGGCGCAAACAAAATGGCGTGGCCAGCCAGCAACGTGTCGGATCGCCGTTCGCCAATCAGCGCCTGGTGGCTTACTCGCCAGCTGGCAGATTCAGCCAACAAGGGCGCTGAGTCGTAACAAATCCACTCTGGTAACCCCTATGTTACTGACGAAAGGGGATGATTTTACCAACCGCATTTTCACGCATGCATGATCTCCGTTCTACAAAACACTGCTCACAGATCTGTTGCTTAATCTCAAGTGGTTCCTCAAATTTATAACGAACACCTTTTCGAAATTATATTTTTTATGGAGCATGGCTAGGGGCAGTGATATTTCGCGAAAAGATTTCGAGACAATATACACTTAAAAGCACTGTAGGGTCGTCAAGCTTCTTTGATTGGCTAAAAAATGTTCTGGCCCGTGTTAACCGTTTGCGCACGAATCATGAAGGTTCACTGTCGGAGTTACTTAGTCCTGAGGGGCTTGGTCAAAGACTGCCACGGCGCCAGCATCCAATGGAGGTATAACAACAGCTGAGGTGTGTTTATAGTATTAAAGTCTACTGTGTGCTCCGGTGGTAGGGATGGCAGCGATGCGCCCTCATTGCGTCTCACACGGTTGAAAAGGACACGCCGATTTGGCGCGCTATGGAGCGTGTAGTGGATAGCATGTCGTTGATGTGCTGACGTATCACTACCTCAAGCAGAACATTGCGCACAGACCCAGGACGGCCAGCATTACGCATGTGTGTCTGCATCATGAGAAGCATAAGTCAGTCCCCTTTCTGCTGCGGATTTTGTAGACGTTGCAAGGCATTCTGCGAAAATACGTTTTCAAAACACAACTTTTATTTGCTCATATCTCCTTTAATATTCTGTTTAAAGTTTATAGTGTCCTGTATATTTTCGACTTCATTTTTTTATAAGTAATCACCTCCTGTAGTTGGGGCAGTTAATTTATAAGCATTCTGTATACGTATTTTATAACATAGTTAATAAATCAAAATATTATATAAAATATTTTTATAATATGAAGTAATTCGTTAGTTACGAAATTGAATACGCTCTAGGAGATTTGCGATGATATTTACTTTTGTTTGTCTATCATCGTGGTGACAAACCGACATGTTTTTTTTTTCAGGCATCTATATTCCATCCATAAGGCTCCCTCCCCCTTATCAGCAGACTTCTCCGCGTTTGAGGTTGAGAGGCGCAGGAGCGATAAGTGCTACCCTGCTATGGTCTAGTGTACCTATGAGACTTTCAGAGGTGACACTATTATTATATTGGTGGAAAGTTTGTTGGGAGGTTCAGTGCAGGTCCCTTGAGTAGTTTTGTATGTATCTGACGCGTATATTTTGAGATACAACGCTTTGAAGAGGCCGTGTGTAGTTATTTTGGAATGCTTAGAAATGGTGTTTATAATGTGCGTGACGTCTTGAAAGCACAAAGCAGCCCTCACTTGAAGAGTGTGTTCCTTTCATATATCAGCACATTGGACGCACGTTTCATAGTTACGCACAAAATCGTGAATTACTAACACTCTGAAATGCAGTTCAAGCGCCAGGTATACAGTCGGGAAGCATAACAGTTTTTTTAAAACTAAGTGATTATTTATTTTACTTACTTCCCAAGTATGCATGCATTTCGGGGATATTAACTTAAGAAACTATTTCCAAAGTATTCATTAAGAAAAGGCATACATCTGCACTTAGCTCAGGGTTAAAACCCAGCCCTTCACGCACCAAAGCACGCGTGCAACCTAGGGGAAAGAGGGACGTCTTTACAGCAGTTTCAACCCTCTCTAGATTTCCACTTTGTTAAAAACCCAAAAATAAATTCTGGTCCGAGTTGAGAGCGTAATGTGCATACATAGAAATATATACTTTTATTATTTGTGCTTAACAGCCACCGAGGATTTTCCGTCGAGAGAAGCGGGCGGCATTGTTTTGAGGGAAGCCATCCTCCCACGAACAGTGCGGCGGGGTTGAGAAACAGGCGAGGGGTGTGCGGAAAAAGAGAAGGGGTTGAGGGTGAATAGGAGCTTCGTGGTGGCGCGAAGCGTATTTTCTTGTCCGCGACAAGCCCGCAGACGTCCCGTCGTAAATTCCAGTTAAATTAACGTCCCTCTGGGGCACTAAGGTGGGGGAGGCGCTGGGGGTTGAAGAAACCCGTCCCTGGAGGGCGGTGGTGGGTGTCGGGGGTTGGCGAGGGTAAATCTCCGCGGGCCC
>NQII01001697.1:236197-271924 GCA_002778355.1 Clitarchus hookeri
TATATATATATAAATGTTGTGTCCGTTTGTTCGGACAGCATAACTCCCGAAAAAATTAACCAATTCTCATTCTTTTTTTTTTATAAACCTCCCTTTCGTTCTCACGAGTGTTTGTACACCTTTATTTTTTATCTGTATTACCTGCAAAGGTAATACAGATGAAAATATGCAAAAAGCTCATTTCTACCATGCCTTCGCGTCAGGAAGCGCCTTTATTGACAGATGTCTGTTTGAACATTTCAGCTCTTTGAACCACACAACTTATTCATACGTGCGAAATATGGTAAAACTAAAAACATTGTTTACAAACAAGTACTTGAAAAATAAAGATTTTGAAAATGCATATACTTCTTTCAATTAATTTCACAGAAATGTATAGAGCCAATATATTTTATGCCACAGCAACGCGTGGCCGGGTAAGCCGGTGTACTAAAAACATTTCATGTAACTGACTTACAAATATTTCTGTAGGAATAATGTATTTAACAGTAACGATTGCAGTTATTGTGCAATAAATAACCCGAATGTCTCTAACCCTGGCCTGTGGCTCGCTTCATTACTGCGGAAGGCAACGGGAACCCCAACACTCAACCATATAACTTGTCTAGTTGCCTTGGGTTCTGCGCGCTATCCCTTGCCGTGAAGTCGTGGGTTTCTTTGACATGGATGTACCCGTACGCTAATTGGCCGCGCGGGTCTCTAGGAACAGTTCTTGTGTCTGATTGGATACTGCGTACTGTCAAGTATTCCCTATTGGCTGGGCTGCCGGTGCTTATGGGCGAACAACATTCCGACGTGATGCTGGCTAGTGCCACCATTTTGCTGGCTAGGACGCTGGATTCAGCGGCATCAAGGAACGGTTCCACTTCTGTAAGTGCTGTATTCTGCACACTTTCTGAATTAAACTTTTGAAAAATCACCCCACGAATGACGCGATTGGTTCTTTCCTAAATATATCATGTACGACATGCGTTTTATACGTCTGTTAACATAAATGTATTTTTTTTTTGGTTTAATTAATTTTTTTTTATATTTTATTTATAAATTATATTACTTCATTGATAACTGGTATGAATAAAAAGAGGGAGTAAATGTTTTTGTTAGTAATGCATAGGGCCAGTGACTTTTCGCGTAAAAATCGGAACACACAGTAGACTTCAATACTATATACACACCTCAGCTGTTGTCATACCTCCATATGCTGCTGGCGCCGTGTCCATCTATGACCAAGCCACTCATGACGAAGTAACTCTGACACTGAACCTTCGTGATTCGTGCGCAAACGGTTAACACGGGCCAGAACATTTTTTAGCCAATCAAAGAAGCTGGATGACCCTAGAGTGCTTTGAACTATATCTTGTCTCGAAATTTTTTCGCGAAATATCACTGCCCCTAGTAATGCATAATGAGAAATAGTTCTCTATATAATATCAATAAACTGAGTGCACACAAATGCGGTGAGTTGTCCCATTGGTTTAATTTTGTAGACTTGGTTAAGCTTTGTTTCCATGAGCTGAATGAATAGCCTGAAAGTAGAACTTGATCAAGGCTCTAGGAATGTTGGAAATAACCGTGAATGGATTATAATTATTGATCGTTATTAAATTCAATACATTGAGTTTCGTGGGCATGCAAGGCGTAGACAGTTGTCTTTGGGATAAAACTGTCTCCAAAACGTGGATCGATACTGATCGTCTGACATTTTTAAGTTCACTTGAAATCGTTAATTGAAATCAGTTTATTTAATGTGGTACGATGTTACTCGGTCGTCATTATCGTGGCCATTTTGTCTTTCAAGTTATTGAATGACTCAAATTACTTCAAATAAGCTGGTTTAGAATATGTTCTATATTTTCTCTGATAACATTTTCGAACCAGCACTCCAACTGAAAGAAACAGTATCCATTGTAGTGCACTGATGCAGAAGTTTGTGCACATTGAAGCCAAAAAAAAAAAAAAAAAAAAAAAAAANTATCATATTAGAAAGAATGTTCTATTTGATTTTGACAAATTATTTTTGTGTAGTGCATGGTTTGTAGAGATTTGAAAAAAAAAGAATTAGTAAACTAATATATATTCTTCTTAAACTGAAATTTTGGCGTAAAATGTTAAAATTGCCACTTGAATATTAATTGAATACAGCTGCATGTATGAAAAACCCTCCAAAGTTATGGAGTAATAATTAAATTTATATTGAATTCAAGCCATTGTAATGCATGTGAAACACTTTCTGTATTAAATAAGTTGAATTCAATTGGTTGAATTCAATCAAATATTGGATCGCGTGAAATAGCTGTGTGTGGGGAGAACTTCATATTATGTTGATAGCCACTCCGCGTGCATGTGGCGAGAATTTTTCTAAGTTTTTTTTATCCAAGGCGCTCAGTAAAGTTTATCCTTTATCCACTTTTTACCACAGTCTAAGCAGGAAGTAAGCGAAGGCAATTCAGTTGGTACGTGACCATTATACAAATATTATAATGTTAGTTGTTTTTAACCCATTATTTTGCGTTAAAAAATCCACGTTTTGCCCAAAATGCTCTCTTTAACCTCGAAACCCTCGAAATATACAAATATTTGCAAAAAATAATGCTAATTCACCACAATCCCCGGTATTTAAGGGATGTTCAGTGATGAAAAGCTTAGGAATGGTTTAAGAATGTCATCTTGTATTGAATACGAGACTCTTCGACAGTAGGAACCAAGTTCCAGCTAAACAACTGTTGCGAAATGAAATAATGTTTTATCTTATAGTCAATTTAACAAGAAAAGCCACTCATAAAATTTTTTTTATAACCTTACAATTGTATACTTTTCAAATAAAACTACAAATATGAATGAAATTGATGAAAATTCTTTGATAAAATTCTAGCCCGTCAGTTTTCCAAAAAAGAAACTGTAAGCAAATATAAGTAGTAAAAACTGCGTTATGATGTTGCAAATACTAAAATACTCACCATAAATAAATTTGAATGCGTCTGCTGAATTATTATCGCAAATAAGTTGAAACTGCTTAGTCCGTTCAGTCGCGAATTAATTTACCAGCTCAAGTATTAAAACCGTAAAATTTTTGATGTGCACTGTACTAGTGTGAAGGTGTGCTTCTCACAACCAGTTTAACGACATGCCACGTGTTAGTCGACGTCAGCATTAACCATTAACAAATGAGATGTGCAGAAACTTGAGCTATCAGACAATCAGACGACTCGGCATGAAGACGTTCAAAACACCGGCCACTATTTCCTCGTCTTGTACAGGGACGACCATAAAATTCCTTCACGTGCATCATGTCTCCGATCAAGGTCACATAGACTGAACATGGTAATATTTGTACAGGGGTATCTCGTTGTTTTGAACGTTGAACGATAATGACGGTTCGTAAGGCCACCTGTTCTTCGCGACAACATTTATGTATAGAGTAGACTTCAACTTCTTACAAACAAGTCAGCAAAATTCCCCTCGGCTGTTGGCTGCACGTCCGTGTGAGAAGACATTTTCAGCTCTACTGGGCCAATCAGAATGAAGTCACCTCAACTGAGCCATCTGTGACACTTAACACACTGGCAGACACTGGCAGACACTTCAGACACGCGCGAGTTAAAATTATCCCACAACGACATTGGTTCTGCATTAACGTGTCTTGGAGTGCTTGTAGTCGCGGAATATTTTGGCGAAAAAAAAGTGTTTCTAATGATACGCCTTGATCAGGCGTTTCGGAAAAACCAATTTTTATATACAGAAAATAATTTTACAACAAACATTAATTTTTCGAAGACTTGTGGGCTTATTTAGACATGTTGTATTTTGTGTTACTCAACACATAAGGCGTACTGACTATAAGCTAGCCGATAATCGAACATACTCGTAACTTTAATACCTTCATACCAAATTTACGGTTTTATTTCGAAACTCAATATTTGTGTGTGAATGACTCATTCCAGCCACATATCCGAATTATAATTTCACTATATTTATAAAATATTTTAATAGACTAAGTATTTATTTTTCTGGGTTGCACTTTGTAAGAGATTTTTGGTGTTGTCGAAAACTTCGCCACTTGAAACTGACAAGAAAATTCCATGGTCAAAAAGGTTTGAAAATTAAATTGCTATATTTACAGCTGGACTCTGTTGTCAGGACATGCCGTTAAATATAGATATCTCTGAATTTTTAACACTTTCATTCCCAATGTAAACAGTCTACGTGTTGCACAGGAATGTTATATTTGACCGAGTCTGTACTCTGCGAGGCCCAGTGCCCAATGGTCTTTCCTGAGGTAACTGATTCGTAAACCACCCTACTGCGCCACGTTATGATTAGTTCGTATCACTTATCACTAGAGTCAGTGACTTTTCGCGTAAAATTAGGAGCACACAGTAGACTTCAATACTATATACGCACCTCAGCTGTTGTTTTACCTCTGTTGGCTGCTGGTGCCGTGTCCGTCTTTGACCAAGCCACCCAGGACTAAGTAACTCGACACTGATAACATCCGTGATTCGTGCACAAACGGTTAACACCAACCAGAACATGCTTCAGCCGATAAAAAATGCTGGACGACCCCACAGTGATTTGAAAAGTGTCTTGTCTGATAATCTTTTCGCGAAATATTACTGCCCCTACTTATCACTGAACACATATCCTACAGTTTATTGGTTGTGATAACGTAACATGTTCTTTGATGGCTTAAATGCAGCACGTATCGAAAAATGCCATATTTGCAACACAATAAATCACAGATTAATGCGGGGATGAGTGTGTTAAGAACTCTGATTCTGCGGGCGAAGCTCATCGACTGCATTCTGTACGTGGTCGCATAGCTGTTAAGTTTTCCCCGAGTCGAGAAGTCCAGGCGAATTAAGTCGTGAACAAATACACGCGACGGTTTGTAATTTGGCGCCGCCCCTCCTGGATTGCGTGTCCAGCTGGTATTTTTATTTCCTTATCTGGGGAACTGCGACCAACCGCTGTGGCCATACTTGTCTGAAATACTGGTCTACATGTGCCAACCCACACGGAACGTTTCCTAGCTTCGGCTACGACACTTTGGCTGCGTGCTCGGAGCGGGAATGATATTTCATGTGAGTTCGCAGTTCGCCTTGCGGCGTCATAGCCAAGTCACGCGCGACCTTCGAATGAATTATTGTTTTTCTCTGCTATCATTGAAATTATGATCCATATCTATGTCGTTTCAATGCCACGGGTGAACGAATTATTAAAATTAACTGTCCAGGAATACGCGTGAAGAATCTGGTAATACTTTATTTACACGTTTTTTAATATATCGCTACTAAGACTTGTATTAGTTATGTGATCTCAGTTTAAAGGAACGATAAGCTTACTGTAGGCACAGAATTCTTTAAGGAATGTTTTAAAAGCGAACGGATGTAAATATTTTTGGTTTTAATTGTTCCAACGTGAAATCAAACATTTTCCATTAATGACGTTGAAGGAATTCTAGTACTGTCTCAGCCAGTGTGTGTACTTGAATCGGAGATTCTAAAAGTTAACCCGTAACTAGGCAACTAAGTTAGTAACTTAGCAAGTAAGTATCATTGTGGGTAACTAAGTAAGTAACTCAGTCAAACATTGATTTCTGAGTTCGAGTGCACTCTAAAAAAATTATTACAAGTTTTCTGTATGACAAATAAAACCATTTCTTTGAAGCCGTTTTGTTTACAGTAAATCAATATTGCTTAATTCCAAGGGAAGCTTACAGATATATTGTTTTCCATTTAATAAATGTTTTCTTTATAAGTTTTTGTTTTAATTCAACATTGACTTCCTTAATAGCAAAGAAATAAATATATATTTTTTGAAATTCCTTTGCTCACAGTCAATAAATATTACTAGTAGTATGGTTATGATCCTTCTAAGTCAATGAATTTTAAATGGAAGCTGTGTGGCTGTGGCTATAGCTGGCGGTCTTCGGCTCGACTCGCAGGAACTCGGCAATCTTCGGCTCGACTCAGGGGGTGCTCGGAAGCCGTCGACTCGGGTTTGTCGAACATACCCGAGGTGCTCGGCAGTTATGCCCACTAATTATGCAAGCATATGTCGATCACAAGCGAGCAATGTGAGGTCATCGTTTTTTCCTCATCAGCGTACTCTAGGAGAAAATGCTGAAAACACGAGTTAACAATGCTCTCTTCAATGAAATGATGGAAACTATAGCAACTGTACCATAAATTGAGGAATAAAATAGAGGAATGAAAAATGTGTTACGCTCCACATAATTTCATATGTGATGTTTATTTTGAAGTTTAAAAAACGATACATGCAAAAACCTCATTATTTATGTTTTGACATAATCTAAGCTTATTAAAACAATTGGGCTACCATAAACAAACACATGCTTGAAGAATTAGTGAGCGTAACTGCCGAGCACCTTCGGGTACATGTTTTCTGCAATCTCGTGCAGCGTTCAGAGCTCTCCCTCCTGTACCTGAGCCACAATGGTATAACAGGGGACCTTATTTCTGAGCGTGTAATAGAGTGCACTTCGGCTTCAGGATTTCCAGGCAATATGTTGTCACTTCAGACATAATCACGTCAGGTATCATAACGTGGAAGTGCACTCTGCCAGACTATTTGTTCCAGAACATGTCTATTTTGAGCTTGAACAGAGCTCTTAATTGAGAGCAGTTGAATGCTCCCAATAGAAATAGATAACGCCCTTTCCAATCGCAGTGGGTGGAGATTCTCCACCCGAGGGTGGTTCCACCTCACCTGTCAACAGCAGAGCACGGAGTTGAATCCGTACATGCCACCTTGATGGGGCCGAGTGCTATCCCCACTCTACAAAACCCGCTTTATGAACGAGTCCTCTTACTAGGCGGACTAGACCGTCGCCCTTTCGTTAGTGTGCATCAACCCTTCGAAACTCGATCTGAGGCAGGTCAGCACGCTTGCGTTCCACGACAGCTGCTACCGACTTTTTCCGGCACACCAGACTCAGCCCTCCAGGCAAACACACACCTCCAGATCTCCTTCTAAGCAGGAGGTTCAACCAATGCCACCCAGAGTCCGACCCGCGATCAGCATGGCTTGAGCCAGGGCTTTCACACTGATCCCCTGGGTACCCACAATTTTCAGACATGCACGCTTGAGTTTTCAGGTACATTCGACAAACGCGAGTCGACGGCTTTGGAGCACCCCCTGAGTCGAGCCGAAGATTGCCGAGGTCATGCGAGTCGAGCTGAAGACCGCCAGTCACAGCCACAGCTACACAGTTACCATTTAAAACACATTGCCCCAGAATGAACGTTATCATACTACTATTACTTCCTACCAAATGTGACGTTTTAACAATATTAAATGTTTTCAGACGTTCATTGCATTTTTCAATACTAACTGATTTCCAGCTGCAAACACTCATAAACCAATATACAGCGTGAGTATAAAATAATTCCCAACTTTGAAGGTCTATAATGTTTAAACCAAACAACCTACAATCTTGGTTGATCAATCTAATGAACCGTGGAACTGTGTGGTTTGTTTACCATATCTTCATAAATGCTCAATTTACCCACCACGAGCGGCCCGAACGACACCTACGCGATAATCAATCTCGTTCCACACTCTTGTCAGCATGTCCTGTGTTACGGTTTGGATGGAGTCCGTAATTCTCGTTTTGAGGTCATCACTGTTAGCCGGTAATGGTGGACGAAACACATGATCCCTTATGTACCCCCATAGAAAAAAATCGCATAGGGTAAGACCCGAGCTTCTTGTAGGCCAGTGATGAATAGCCTTGTCACCAGCTGCTCCTCGACCAATCCAGCGATGCAGCAACGTCTCGTTCAGGTATCCACGAACAGCCGTATCCGCCAATGGCGTGGCGCACCACCCTGCTGGAAAATTAAGTCCCCCGCCGCCTCTTATAACTGAGGAAACAACCACTCTGTAAACATGTCCAAATAAGGTATTCCAGTAACAGCGGGCTCGTGAAAAAAGAAAGGGCCGAAAAAAGTGTCTTTGGATACAGCGCAAAGCACGTTCACTTTGGGGGAAGCACGCTCGTGTTCGGTGGTTTCATGTGGAGGCTCCTGACCCCATATCCGCAAGTTGTGTCAGTTCATCTTACCATTTGTATTGAACGTCGCTTCATTGCTAAAAACCAGTTTAGACATGAAAGTATCGTCTACCTCGTTCTGGGCAAGAACTAACGCGCAGAAATCACGTATCAGTTCTTTATCCCTTTCGGTAAGAGCCTGTACAATATGTAACATGTACGGTTTGGACAGAAATCGCTTTCGCAACACTGTCCATACCGTCGATTGAGGGATTTTCATTTCCTGGCTAGCTTGTTAAGTTGATTTTCTCGGACAGCGAACGAACGCTTGTTGAATCCTTCGCACATTCTCTTCGGACACACATGGCCACCCGGAACTTTTGCCCTTGCAAAGGCACCCTGTGTCACGGAACAGACGAAACCGACGTACGATACTCCACCTATCGGGAGGACGACGTCCGTATTTGCGATGGAATTCACGTTGAACAGTCGTAACCGATTCACGTTTAGCAAATTGAATATTACAGAACGTCTTCTGTTGTCCCGTCACCATCGTGATGCGGACTAACACACAACACACGCTCATAGTGCGACGATAGACACTCCCAGTGTCATCTCTCGGCACATAAAGGCAAGATCAGAACGTTCCCTTCACATTGACGTGTCGAATGTGAGCTCGGTTCTCCCTCACCACCTCAAACTGAGAGTTACGAACGCCATCCAAACCGTAACACTGGACATGCTGACAAGAGCGTGGAACGAGTTTGATTATCGCGTAGATGACGTTCGGGCTGCTCATGGTGGTTACATTGAACATTTATGAATGTATGGTAAACAAACTTCAAGATTCCACGGTTCATTTGATTAGTCAATCAAGGTTGTAGGTTGATTTGTTTTGATATTATAGACCTTCGAATTTGGGGTATTCATTTGTACTCATCCTGTATTCTGCAGTTACGAAACTGCAACTAAGGAATTGCACACTCCTCCTGCAGACTTTAAATACCATACTTAAGTGCAGTAATTCGGCATATAACTGTCAGAACTACCTAGTGGTGGTATTATATTTTGGCCCATATACTACTTTACATAACCTACATTTCAAAAGACGGAAGAGCATAATAAAACAAAGTGGTCACTTGGTGAAGAGCGATAAACCAAGTAACACGGGGGTAATTTGTTGGATTCTAGGAGCCATTGCAGTAATTCTTTTGATATATATAATTTTGAAAGGTTTATTACTCCTCTGTTATTTACTAACAACAGTATTTTTTCAGAGCACAACATTTTCGTACATTGTAACTGATATAACTAGAAAGACGTCTCCTGAAATATTATAACGGCAATGAAAGGTTATCGTTGTAATTACTATACAAGGTGATTCTCAAATCATGGAACAAACATTGAGTGGTGGTAGAGCTCACTAAAACCAACAATTTTTGTATAGGAATATATGGGCGAAAGTGACGCGTTGAGGCACAAACACAAAAACATACCACATTAACGGAAACATAACATGTTCATTAGCAGCATACGTAACGAGTGATTCCGTACAGAAAATGTGAAAACAGTTGCTGGAAATGCATCCACCAACAGTCACGCATGTTTGGCGACCTCTACATATGGCGTGATTGGCTGACAATGGTGGCGTGCGTAAAATACCCGGTGTATTTGAATCTGTTTTCAAATCACTCCACCGACGCTACCAAGCTTGCTTTACTGTCGGTGGTAGCAATTTTGAGAAATTATTATAAAAATTGCTGTAAAAAGGCATTTAGCGGCGACGTTGTAAATAAACACTATGTTGCATTTCATGTGTTATTTTTGTGTTTGTGCCTCAACGCGTCACTCCCGCCCATAAATTCCTATACAATAATTGTTTGTTTTAGTCAGCTCTACCACCCCTCAATATTTGTCCCATGATTTTAGAATCATCCTGTATAGATAAAACAAAAATAATTTTTTTGTCAAGCCTACTTTGCAATGTTTCATATTTAAAGACATTTTTCTCGCGGGAACAAATCATTTGTTGCAGAAAAGAAAGCGGTTTCACGGTGTATTTCAATCAGGCAATCTTTTTGTTTGTGCTGTTACTCATTCAGCACTTGTCATTGAACCAGTGAACAACGCGCTGCGTCCTCGGTGGTATTGAAAGTCACCAATCGTGTCGAAGAGGTGTAGAAAAAGTCGCATATCAGCTCAGTCTCAAGAAAGACACGGCACTGTTGCCTTGCTTTGAACTGTGTCCGCCTTAATATGCTCAATGCGGTGTCCTGTCCAACTTGAATCCTTTCTGTTCCCGACGTGAAAAGCTACAAGCATAAATAGATTTGTCATTAAAGCCTGAAAAACCGAAATTACTATTTATAATAAATGGTATTATTTAATAGTAAGATTTTAAATATAATTAAATTTGTAATTGTTACTGATACACTGAATTCAGACAGTTAAGGTGTAATTACAGGTTAACAAGCAGACATTACGATTATTTGTCCCGCGTTGTTATCAAAACGGAAAACATATCGTATTTCGGGGTACAGTAACGAAATAATTTAACAGAAACCTCTGAAGAAGTTTGATGGTTGATAATTGTTTAAAGACAAAGTGATGTGGCGCAGTGATCTGCTACAAGACTTGCGTGCGGGAGGACCTGTCTCAATTCCCGGCCGGGCCCTCCTGATTTTGGTTTTCCATTGTTTTCAAAGATCACTCTAGGCGAATGTTTCAATGGTTTCTTAGCAGAAATTTCGATATCGGAAAAAAATTTATGTTTTATTTATATTGGTTTACAACGTTTTACGAAACGATGTAGTGAAAGAAAAAAATCGATATTTGTTACATCATAATCCTATATTTTATGTAATAAAGGACTTGACAATAGTAAAACAGCTTGGAATATTACATATTTTGGACACGACGGATGGCAGAAACGTGTGGCGCATGTTTTTGGTACAGGTTGTAAAAATAGACACGGTGATGTTTTAATTCGTACTATGTATTCAAAACAGAGCTTATTAAAATAGCATTTTTAAAATATTAATTTCCGATACCTAGGGAAAAGATACTGATTTAAAAAAAAGTAAGTTGAAATATATCGGCGATTTATATCGATGTGTCGTTGATATAATATTGTCATTTCGATTTATCGATATATTTTCCAACATCCACATTTCTTAATAAAGAACACTGCCGGTTCCTTCCACGTTCGTGAAAGTCAAGTGTTCCCTGACTAAGGCCTTCACTGTTCGTGGGCATTGAAAACCCTTATTAAATTAATTACCAAGACGAAATTATTGTAACGAAGAAAATTAACACTTCAGATTCGAAATTTCCGATACGCTTCATTTGTAAGAGAACAGTAGGAGACAGCTCTTGAGAGCATCCCCAACAAATTTATTCATTTTTATTCCCGATTTCGAAAATTACTTATATACATATTTTTTTTTCTAAAGTCTAAAACATAAGAAAATAATATAAAAAAAATATTATGATTTGAACAGCAAGCCACTAGTATTAATGTAATGCTGGAATTACAATAGCGTGACAAACACAACGCGACAATCATTATTTGTAATATTGTGTACACGAGTTCAACCGCCACACGACTAACAACAAAAAAGTTGTAGAAGTCAAACATTTTTCGTAGCACTACTCACTAAACACTTGCACAAGAGCTATTGCTGTTTACGTAATTTTTTAAATTTATGAGTCATTTCAACAATTCGTTTTCACCCCCACTGACAACGGCACGTTTGAAAATATGTTCGTAATTCCACAAAGGCGTAAACAGGCATTGCTTTTCTTATTACGTAGGGAAAACCTTAGTAATCAGAAGATGGTCGCAGAGACGAGGCGATCAAGTGAGAAACATTTGCGATAGTCTATTGGCGGTTTCTTCACGCTTTTTGAATCAAACCTTTGAAAAATTTCCCCACGAATTACGTGTTTGGTTGTTTCCTAAATACGTCGTGTATCACAAGCTTTTAAAACGAGTGTTAACATAAGAGTAATGTATTTTTTGTTAAATAGACATTTTTACATACGTATATTTTATGTACAAATTATAACATTTAATTAATAATTAGTTTTAGTAAAACAGGGAGAAAATAGGTGTGTTGGTAACACCTAGTAAGTAATAATTCTCATGCAAAATACTATTACACTGAGTGCGCACGAATGCTGTGCATTGTCCCTTTGGTGTAATCTACTAGACTGGTTAATCTTTGTTTGCACAAGGCGGAGGAATATCCTCGAAGTCGAACTTAAGGAGGGCTTCAGAACAGATGGAAGTAACCGTGAATCGACTATAATGGTAAATCGCGTAACGACCGCGAGTTTCGTCATGCTAGCGTCACAGAAGCCTCGATGCTGATTAGCTGGAAAAATTATTTTATTCGCATTGNCGAACTTAAGGAGGGCTTCAGAACAGATGGAAGTAACCGTGAATCGACTATAATGGTAAATCGCGTAGCGACCGCGAGTTTCGTCATGCTAGCGTCACAGAAGCCTCGATGCTGATTAGCTGGAAAAATTATTTTATTCGCATTGCTCCCATCGCATTGCGTCTGTCGCGCTATTGTGATTCCGGTATAAGTTGCAATTGTTATAAATGTAAACATTTCCCACTTTTGAAGAACTTCAGGATAACGAACGTGTGTTAACATAATTTGTTTTGTGCTGGGGCTGCGGTGGCTGAGCGGTTAGACCACTCTCCGCCCACCAAGGCGAACCGGGTTCAATCTTCGTCCGGGCTACTCGCAGATTTTCGCACGTTGGAATCGTGCCGGGTAATGCCACTGGTCAGAGGGTTTTCTCGGGGATATCGCGTTTCATCCGTCCTTGTATTCCAGCGCTGCTTCATTCTCACCTAATTTTCCCTCATCTGCTCTCAAGACCTCGTTGTTAATAGTCGCCCAAATCTTTCAACTCAAATAAACTATTATGTGCTTCATTAAACCAGAAAGAAAAATTCTGAAATTTTGGTATTGCAAAGGAATGATATAACACAGACATCTGAAGAAGTTTGGGTTAAAAGTACGGTTCTCAAGGCAGGCAAAGCTGACGTGAGAACTCCACCCACACCTTCGTATCAGCGGCCGTACAGCCAGGAAACACAATGACAGCAGTGCAAATAAGCCGCGCTTGCATCCTAGGGTTTTAAAGTCACCTCCGAAAAAAAAACCTCAGGTTTTTTCCCTTTTCCGGACCGTTTATGTGGATTATTCTTCAACGCCCGCGTCCCCAACCCCTCGCTCCCGGGTGGGAATGTGGAAAAATAAGGTCTAGGGGTGAATAGGGTTGGGGGGAGAGAGAATGTGTCTGCTGTGCTTTTCACCTCTCCCCCCAGACCAGGTTCCAGA
The DNA here is from genome assembly GCA_002778355.1 of Clitarchus hookeri. NCBI lineage: Eukaryota > Metazoa > Arthropoda > Insecta > Phasmatodea > Phasmatidae > Clitarchus > Clitarchus hookeri. Next base: position 249,572 of record NQII01001697.1, read on the forward strand.
ATCGACTCGTAATTTACATGTAAATGGGTAATTTACTGCCGCTCCTCCTTTCGCACCCCTTCAGTGGCCTGTTTTCCACGCCGCCAGCCCCCTCACCCCTTGCGACCCCCAGTCTCCACGTCTCTGGTCCCCCGGGGGGTTGTGCCCCAATAGTCGTCGATCGCGTGACCTCTGACCGGTCTTCGTGCCTCGAAGGGGCCACGTCGTGGATGGCCCTCGTTGATCAAGGACGCGTTTATCAACCTTTTGATTCCTCCGATAAACCAGAGACTCCCGTCGCCATTCCGCCCATAAACTGCGATCACTACTGGAAAAAAGAAAGCCGTGAAGTCAACAGAATCAGTTCTCCACTCTAAAAATACATCAGTGATTACAATCAGTAGAATTATAGTAACGAATCTTCAGTTAATGAGAAGCTATCTACTCCTGAATCAGTGGAATGCATTGAGGGAGTGAGTGAAGAGATTTGGGCATCTCTTAACATCGAGGTATTGAGAGCAGATGAGAGTGGAGTGAGGGGGAACTGGAGCAGCGCCGGAATGTAAGGACGGAGAAAACGGGGAGACCCTCGAGAAAACCCGCCGGCAAGAGGCACCGTCTGGCACGACTCCCACGTGCAGAAATCCGGGGGCGACCCCCCCGGGAATCGAACCCGGTTCGCCTAGGAGGGAGGCGAGTAGTCTATCAACCACACCACCGCGGCCCCGGAATGCACTGAGGTTTTAATGCCAAGCCATTGCGATTTACTTGGAATCAAAGAATACCAGCAACTGAAATGATCAGTATAATGAAGAATTTTACTGGTTTTAAGTGGAGCTGCTTCAAAAGATGCGCATTCAAATTCCCGTACTTGGAGCAGTTTTTACTGTTTCGATTTCACAGTTTGATATTGTTTCATGACAGCAGAAACCAAACTTCTGTGCAAGCAAGAGAAATATCTGTTATAGGTGGTACTGTTTTTTTTTGCGGGAACAGTCGAAATATTGCTTAATTAATCTGTAAAATGAACTATCTGTTCTGTAGGAGGAACAGAATGCTCTGCTGTAAAAAACTATAATCCTTGTCGCAGATACAATCACAGGCAGAAACCCAACGTACATATATGTAGCTGTTACTATCTACGTAAATAACATTTAGATGAGACCATCAACCAGTCTAATTGCTGTGGTTCTTACAGCTATACTTTTTTCTCAGTATAAGTTTAAACATTCCCCTCTGCCTCTTATTAGCGCCCCTACCGGTCCTACCGCCTACAGCAAACCTTACAACACCCCAGATATTTTTTTTACTCTCAACGCAAATAGGTCAAGGGCCACGGACGAAGGAACAAAGCGTTGAAAAAAAAAACGCGAAAACAATTTCAGTAATATTTTCTTTTTCATATTATCTGGCGATGTTGAAGTGATGGAGGGGTTAAGGGTAGGGGTGTAAATTGAAGACGAGAGGGAGTTTTTTTTTACTTGATGGGTGAGGGGAATATAGGGGTGAGAATCAAGCCATTTCCTTTATTGCCCACGCCCCCCTGCACCTCTCCTAACAAATTGGTTTTCAGCCTGTCTCTTTTCGTTTCCTTGTGTACCCTCGACAATGCTATATTTTTACCTACCCAACACCCACCCAAACCCCCTCCCTCGCATCCATTTTCTTGATTAGTTGTCCGGGACGCCATTTTCACACGACACCCCCTCCTCGGCCATTGTTATGACGGGCCTTTGTTCTTCGTCCTACACCATGCCCCCCCCCTCCTCCCCTCTCGTCGACGTCTCATCGGCCGAGTGTGCCAGCACAAAGGCCGCCGAGTGCTGGGAGGAACAGAAGGTTCCATTTCGACAGACGCAATACTTGTAATGTGTTTTGTCCGACGCAGTGCCTGCCGGACTTTTTCAAGTTTTTCTGTCTCGCCCCTCCCTCCTTCCTCACAAAACCCACTGCCAATCATTCGCAGCCTCCGTACCTTTCACCCGTCTTACACAGCGGACCCCTCGGACAAATTGCCTCGGACAAATGAAACACTGTGAAACGTACCTTTTCAATGTACTGACCTTACACAACATATCCACATGTCGGTATTATGGAGTTGTTGGTAGCCCTGCTCGAGATATTTCTGAAAACAAATGCAAGACAAAACCACACGTCAGAAAAATTACCATAATGTTGATTTATCATACACAAAAAATTGTATTTCCCCCAGAAATCTGAGAATTAGGGGAAAAGAGATTCTATATGCACGGATACAGAAACACTGAGTAACAATCAAAGAAAATATAAAAGTTGTAATTTCCAATTTCTCTTTACTTGCGTGCATTTTATATCCTATACACAGGCATGGCAAGATAATTGAATATTGATGCGGGATCCTAATCTAGTTATCGGAGAACCGTTGGACTTGAAGCCCGTTGAAACAATGCACACAATGTTAAATGATAATTTAGTTAGAGCGCTTCTCTGGCATTATTACTCTAGAATTTATTTCGTGATTATCACTATATCAAACACTGATATTTTGTTCAGTGTCATCTTTAAACCTAATACGTTATTTATTCTCGTTTCATTATGTTTAAAGCAATACTTTAAACAATTTCTTATGAATATATATTTTTGAAGTTTGCCTGCTCTATGAACATACGAACTTAATATGTCAGTATAATGCATGACTAGGATTAATTCGGAATTTATGCGTGTGGGATTTTGCGTCTCTGCGCCGTTTGCAAAGTAAAGCAGTTCAATGTTGTTCTTATTATATATTGATATTTGTTGCAAGGGAAATATTGCGTGAGCTAATATGACAGAATATTTAAGAAAAACTTTGTAAGTGAGTATATAACGTAATAATTAACGATTACTAGGTCTTCCAATCAAATTATAAATAAGTCTTGGAATACATTCTACCGATAATTGTAGAGCGATGTGTACAATGGCGTACGAAATTAAACTTGCAAACCTATATTTACCTGTCTGTGGCAATGGAAGGTTAGAAATTTTAACCAGACAACTATAAAAGGATTTAAACCTCTGATATATCTACCCTGGTAAATTAAAACCTAAAGAAGAACCTCTTGTAATATGTGCAATTACAGTATGCATAAAATAATCACGATAATACTGATTCGATAACAAAATAATTTAAAAAAATATATAGTAAAGGATGTTAGTTAATGAAAAGCACAGAATTGAAATAGTTTCTATGGAATTTGCATGTCCCTAGCATTAGCAAAGAGATAATGACAGAAATAACTATACAGTCACCACCAAATTAAAGGATAAATGACGAAAGAAAACATAAATAGTAGGATTGAATACAGGACTTAAAGATATTATAAGCCCTCGGATCAGGCCTGCAAATATTTCACACCGAACAGTAAATAGATAATGCGATTATTTGGAGCGGAAAAACCTTGATCCATTTGCAGTTGGCTCTTTTGTCTAGCGTTTTGATAAATTTCATCTACGAAACCTTAATTGCACACTAGTCCTTTCTACTCAATTTACACAATTAACGACTTTTACGTTTTCCACTTCACATTTCCTGACATATTTATTGATTTTCTTTGTACCTTATCTAGTAAACATTTCCCCTTGCACCATCAGTGGTAGTTTTATTCACAGATATTCTCTTTATCGCTGCTTAGCAATCCTGCACACCATAGTGCACTTCATGCTTCTATTAACCCCTGTTATATTTCTTCCAGTAATTTTTTTAATTTGCTGTAAATGTTTGTCGTGAAATCATTCGTAATTGTAGTACATTTATGCTCCAAGTGAGAATTAACGCATCCAGAATCAGGAGATAACTGTTCAACCACAAAAGGGTTTAAATTCACACATTAAACTCACAAGTGGAGAATCAGTTGTGAAAAATTGCCGGTTGCTGCTTAAAGTATAGTAAGTCACCGGTACACTTAAACTGATTTTAAGCGGACAGGACATTTTTTTCCACCTGTCGTTCGACATCTTGTAATATTTCGCATGCATATTTGCCAGATTTTGATGCGCATCACCTCATCCGAGATCCAAAGATGTTGTGGGCAGTTCTCCGGTATTTATATACTCGTAATTTTGCATCTGTGCTAGTTTATTCGCTTTGCGGTATCTTCACACTTTATGAATTAAACCTTTGAAAAACACCCCATGTATAAAGTGTTTGGTTGTTTCTGAAGTATATAATTTATCAAAAGCGTTTTTTACTTCAGTTTACATTTATATATATATATAATTTATATTTAAGCTATATATTATTTAATATTATTACGAAAAAAACCAAGAATATGGTCGATTAGGTATTGCCTAGTAAATAATAGTTATGCTAGATATTATTCAACTGAGTTCGCACAAATACGGTGCGTTGTTCCTTCCGTTTAATTCTCCAGACAGAGTTAAGTTTTGTTTGCATGAGGCAGGGAAATATCCTGAAAGTAGGACTTCAGCAGGGCTTCAGAAAAGATAATAATGGACTATATAGACAGTTCATCATTATTCGCAGTTTGATAATGGCCAGCATTAGCCAGTAAAGACATCATATGAACTTCTGCCAATATTAAGTTATTTAAACAATAAAGTGTCTATATATGATTCTGTTGATAAGCGAACCTTGTGGAGAAGGTCATGTTAAGGGTTTACCTTTGGAAAGTAATATTCCGGGTTTCAGTCCTTGTTTGCACCGTTTATTCTCTGCTCTCCGATTATGCTGTCCATATTAACGAAATAATTTGGCATTAACAAAATAATTAGGGCCAAAAAGATATATTTTTTATTTATGGAATTTGGGTCGTTTATTTGAGCTTCCAGTTGCCCCCAAACAGTTCAACATTACTTCAGCCTTACATTAGCACAGTAGTAATGCTTCTGAATGTTATATATTTCATAAAAGATGCCATTCATATACTTGAACTGATTCGCGATCTGAGAGGTATTACTTGCAGTGAAATGGAAATTGTACAGTATTAATACTCTAAAAATTTAAACTGGGTTTTTGACGAAAATGAAATCAATTAGGAAAACAAACACTTCAAAGTAATAACTGCCACATAACAGGAAAGCAAAATACTAGGAAATATAGGAATCCTATTCTGTATATCATTAAAACCTCAGCAGAAAGCCAAAAACCACATAAAAAATGTAAAAACAATAACTGTAATCGGTAAGAGCAACAATACATGTATATAACGTTGGCTAAAATTAGAGAAAGACTAATACAGCAATGTAGATAAAAAAAAAAAAATTTATACAGTACAAAAAATCGAAAAATTTTGAGAGCACACTATTGCGAAGAATATATTATGACAAGATTTCACAACATTTTAGAACCGTTAATCTCTTCACTTCCTCAGGTGAGGCACTAGAAAAAAAATAATTCTAAGTAAATATGATGCCGAATACCCTTGGTATATACGTATAAGCTGGAGGCAGTATTGCAAGAACAACGTTACGAAATACGATGTATCGGATTGATATGTAGAAAGCCTGCTGAATAAGTTAGCCTGTCTTTATTTTCATTCCTGTAACTAGATACTCATCATTTCGCTTTAGTAGAATAATTTATGGAAGCCGGGCACAATGAGATCCCGGATAGGAGCCAGGAGCCAGCCGGCCGCCATGTTGTGACGTCACTCGACCGCCATATTGGATCGAGATGACCTTGACCATGACCCGTGACCCTGAACCTAGGATGACATTGAACCTAGAAAAATCCAAAAATCCCCAAAAAATATTTTGAAAGTTTTTAATAAACTCCCAAAAAAATCCTTGACACTTGCCTTAAATCTCAAGACACAAGACCTTAGGCCAAAAACCCTAGTCTGAATACTCAAGACTTAAGACCCTTGACTCAAGTCTCAAGACCCAGTACCCAAGACCCAAAACTCCGGCCGCTTGACTCAAGATTCAATACCCTTAACTCAAGATTCAAGACCCAAGGATCAAGACTCAATACTCAATACCCTTGACCCAAGACTGAAGACCCTTGACCCAAGACCCTTAACCATTATCCCTTAGATCCAATAAATAAAAAAATCATAAGAAATTTAAAAAATTTCTTAACAATTCTGAAAAATAAAAAACGCTTAAAAAAACTATTATTTAAATATGTATTTAAAAACTTATATTTCCGAAGGGTTCCCTCAGCACCATGTCTAGCAGACAACTGACATTCGCCAATGTTTCTCATTGGTTAATTAATCGACAGGCCCTAAGCTCCCTCACCTTTGCTCATTCTGTCGAATGCAATCCAACTACCATGTTAATTTTTTCAATTGTAATTTGTTTACTTTTTCATCACCTAGGTGAAACAAGTGTATTAATTATAGATTTTGCTGCCAGACAAGCTGTAGATTTAGCCATCATGTTGATTGCGGTCGAACATGACCTTAACCCAATGACATAGAATTCGAAAAATCGAGAAAACCACAGCCCATACAATTATCCATTACTAGGTGGTCACAAAAAGGGGCCATGCCGATTAACCATTCAAGTCAAAGACTGATTCCAACAAGAACTGACTGCAACCAAGACTAAATCCACGTAAGTCTAACACCACCCACGACTAAATCCACCTAGGACTAACTACACCCAAGACTAAGTCCACACAAGACTACCTCAACCCAAGACTTCCAACAAACCAGGATAGACCAACCTTCCATATCACCCACCTATACAAACAAATGATGATGGACAATCTCGAAAAAACTCTCCTTTTAAGAGCCTCGTAGTTAACCTCTTCGCAGAATATTAGCAAAGCATTTCTACCATAGCTGTCCATACCAAAGGGCCACACTTACTTTAAAAAACCCACTTACAAGACCAACTGACCAGGCCAACCAACCAGTTACGAAAAATTCCTCAAAAATATTCCCCTCATTTCATATAGAACTCAGTCGATTTTAAACGACTCGAGTAGAACATAATATTTCAAATTGAACTATAGTCCTCCTACTGCATGCACTCACATATATTTGATCTAAAACAGACTCTAAATTAAATGTTTATAACCATGAATTAATAATTATTTCACAGAAGCAGAAGAGACTGTATAATAAATTAAACACTCATTACTTTATACATAAATTTTATTTATTATGCATTCTATCTTTCTAATTATTTCAAACATTACATCTTTACATCTCTCAGATGTTTGCAAATCGTGGGTGGCAGCCAACAGTCTCATATAACACAACCCCGATCCTTCAGTTCACCGATGATAGAAGATATGTCAACACTTCTTGAGATATCTCTGCATTTTTGCAGGTCAATAAAATATCTGAGTCTATCAACAAGTTCATTCGGTTCTTCGGGAAATATGCAGGGAGCGTTCTTGATGCCTTTTGTCTTCTTCACACACCTTGTTAAAGGAAATTCGTTGGTGAAATTGGTAGGAACGTCGAGAGAATCATAAACCTTCTCATCAGATACTTCATCATCGCTGTCGTCTTAGTAATCACCAATGTCGTCTCCATTATCGTATTCACCTCCTGTTTCATCCCCGATTTAATGTTTACTTTTCTTTGTAGGAGTCGCATGGTCATCATCAGTATCTAGAGCCGACGACCGTTTATTTTGAAGTTCATCGATTTCACGCGAAAATCTTGCAAGTGTACATTCCACACAAACCGAAACTACTGCACTCATACCGTCTTTGGCTCGAACTGTCACATCATTGTCGCCTGACAAATCAGTACCCACCTATGCAGTAAGTGGTATTGACAGTATCTCTTGCTGGCTCTCAAAATAAGTGGTTCTTCAATGTATCACCATGTATAAACTGTGTGGCCATTGTCGTAATGCTTCGTCGCTTGAAAAGGGTTCTTTGCACAGGTGGCTCTCTCATGTCGCCGAGCATGACAGTTTTTGCTGAGGATTTTTCCACGGCAGCAACACTGTTTTCCATGTAATTTTCCAGCAGTGGAAGAAGGTACATCCATAGAGATAATCTGTGCAGTAGTCTCTGTGCAATCATTGGCTTGCATAATATTCATGAAAAAACTGAAGTTCTTTCCACAGTAGAAACTTTTGTATCTACTTGGCCTAGGCAATGCTATATAAAAACATACTTACTAACATATTTAATCAGTAGGACTTACGAATTTCTATGCATACAATCAACCAGATATTTTATCTAGTTCTTTCATCACATTACCATGCAGTTACATCAACAGTTACTTCCAGACGAGTTCTTCACTCAGCTTGAACTCATGCTCAACAAATGACCCATATTGCTTCAAAAATCACCCATATTGCTACACAAATGACCCATCTTGTTCCACAAATGACCCATCTTGCTCCGCAAATGACCCATCTTGCTCCGCAAATGACACATCTTGCTACAAAATAACCCAATCATTTTGCTCCACAAATGGCCCAGCTTGCTTCACAAATGACCCATCTTGCTCCACAAATGGCCCTTTTTGTTCCATAAATGACCCATATTGCTCTGAAAATGACTCCTATCAATTTACAAATTACCCATATTGCTCCACAAATTACCCATTTTGCTGAGTCTCTGACTCCTGTGGACTATCCCTGCAGGCCGACTCCTGCAGACTGACTTCTGCCGACTGATTCCTGTTGTGTGACTCTTGCCGAATGACTGCTTCCGACTGATTCCTGTCAAGATATAACTGATTTGCTGGTTTAACAACTGACCTGTGAGGCATTAATATATTCGATTATATAAGCACATTAGTTAATCGCGTTCATTGAATGTCGTGTCGGGTATCAGCCATTTTTCATACTGCGCATGGCCAATGCGAATTTACAAGCTATTTCCCGACGAATTCTCGAGCTAAACCAACATACGCTGGATAAATCACCATCGATACCGGTCACTCGCAAGCATGTCCATGATAGTCGATGTGGCACCATGCGATCGGGACTCGAACCGACGTCACACTCACCAACATCTTCGACGCCCAGAAGCAAGTCGCTCCTTTGCGAAGCATTTCGCAAAACTTTTCAAGAACCATTCATCCATTGTACGAACTTACGCCTCGAATCTGTTCCCAAAACCGGTGAATAATTCATCTGTTTGGAGGAAAACTTCAGGTTCTGCTCTCATAAGAAGCCCGTATTATTCTCCCAGGCTTCCTGCAAAACATTTTAAATAAAATGAAACTATATTGTAGCACTCTGAGGAAACCCACATACTCGTTCTCCCTAGAAGTAAACACACAGTAACTATCATAATGATATATTATTTTAATATGCTTGGTGATATCATTGTGTATAGGTATATTACATTTAGACATTTACTTTTTAAAATTTTTTTAAATTATTTATTCTCTACATAATTATGTACATTCCTATGTGATATTTATTGATATATGTACACAAATATGAGTCTTAAATGTTGGGTCTTTGAATTTGAGTCTTGAGTCTTCGGTTTAGGGTCTTGGGTCTTGAGTCAATTGCCAAGTGTATTTTAAACATTTGTTGCAATTCTTTAGAAATTTTTGGGCTTTTTAGAATTTCGTTGGCATTGCGTGAAGGTCAAGGACACAGGTTAAGGTCAAGGTAATCTGGATCTAAAATGGCGGTCATGTGACGTCACAACGTGGCGGACGGCCGGCTCCTGACTCCTATCCCGGATACCGCTGTGTCCGACTTCGCTAAATTATTCTACTCACTTTATTGTTCTCTATAATCTATTCGCGGTTTCTTCACTCTTTTTTAATCTTACCATTGAAAAATTACCCAATGTATGACGTGCCCGATTGCTTCCTAAAAATTACATGTATCAAAAGGATTTTAACTTATGTTATCATAAATGTACCTTACCTTTGGTTAAATAAAATTTTACTTATTAATACCAATAAATACTATGAGTAAATATGTATGTTGGTATGTCCTGTAAAAAACATTTCTTATTCAAAATATTAATACAATAGGTGCGCACGAATGAGGTGCGTTGTCCCTATGGGTAAAATTTTCTAGACTGGTAGAGCTTTGTTTACACGAGGTGGAGTAATATCATGAATGTGGAACTTTAGAGCTTTAGAGCTTCTGAAATTTTGGAAGTATCTGCGAATGGCTTATAACAAGGTAGACTTCACACAAGTGTAATTTAATTGCACGTATGTCATTGAACTGCCACACATCGAACACACCCTGCAGGACCAAGAACCAATAGTAAACGCTCGTTACTCTAGTAGCTTCGTCCCATGTGGTAGTTTCAAACAGGAGAATGAATTCTGCTTGTGGCGGTAAGCAGAGAACCAGTGAATTCTTCTCGAGTGCGATGGAGTCTAGCTTGCTGCCATCTTATAACGCGAAATATCAGAATGTGCTTCTGTAAATATTATTTCACGTGTATTTTTCTCCCAATTTCGACCCGCTCAACTCTCAGAAATTATAGGGGTGAAGGAATAAAATTTAGGGGAGAAAAAGTTCTTTTTAGGGTGGTTAACCTTTTCTGCTGCAACAATCATGACATTTCAGCTACACTGGTGGAACCTGGCATAGCTCTAGAGCCGCTCCCCCCCCCCAACCAAAGGTTATTTCTTACCATATTGAACTGCGTGGTATGGTTACGTTATCTTTAACCCTTTCGGTAGTCGTGTCCAGGATCGAGGATATGTTACGCACGGATATTCCTTGGCAGCACTGCACACTACTAGGAATCATCATCAAGTGTTTAAGGCCCCTGCCTGCCTGGCGCTGTAACTGCGTTTCAGAGTGTCTGATATAACTTACACGTTTTCCCATGCAACTATTTAACGTGCTCCTGATATGATATCTACGGAAAGAACGCACACGTAAGACGAGGGCTGTTGAGTGTTTTCAAGATGTCATGCGCATTAAAGACATCATTTATAAACACTCTGTCATAGCTAAAAAAAAACAGTTTTTCAAAGCGTTGTATCGCAAAATATACGCGTCAGATACACACCAGAACCATTCGAGGAGCCTGCATTGAATCTTGCAGCAGACTTCCCACCAATAAAATAATACGGTCACAGCTGAACGTCCCGTAGGTACACGCAGAGCGACGAGAACACTGCACGCCAGTTCGGAGCCTTGCGCTTAGCGGCGGTGGTGCACTTGTGCGTGGTAGTGTCGCTCTTATCGCTTCCGCGCTTCTCAGCCTAAAACGCGGGAAAAAGAGCACTAGGTAGACGGGGGCCTTAAAGCGTCTTTCTTGTGTGGAATTCGATTTGTTGAAGTTTCTGCACCTCTCATCCTGTGCATGGCTAATGCTTGCATCAACTATACAGTACGGTGTGCACTGATTTTCAGAAGAACGATCGACACGAGAACACTGCTCATAAAAAAAATTAAGCGATTGCAACAACAATCAAGCTAGAAAATAAATCAGCGACTGAACGGGTTAATTCATGATCTTCGGATGATCCATCTGCATGCTATGATTAAGTTAGCTTTAACCCCTTAACGTAGACATAAATTTTGCATTTCTGGTGCTGCAAAAGAGAGAATTTATGGTGTGAAAAGTACCTATAAATGCCTTGTAATAACTGTCACTTTGTTACCTATGGAAAAGTTTTCAGTAAATCCACACTACAAGGACCAACCAATTATAATACAGTCGGTGTGTCAGCAAGAACCAGAAGCATTGCCCACGGAAAGGCGATGTAAGTATTTGGGCTAGCACGTGGGCTTGCTCAGCAACGACCATGAGTTCACCTTTCCTGCAACATGTCAGACGCGAACAAGTTTATTCGGGAAAATATACTAAAGGGGTAATTCATGATCTTCAAGATCTCCTTCGAAATATTGGAACCGGTGTCTTTCTACATAGTATTCAATAGTTAATTAAATCTACTAGCTCAGTCATTAAAATATATATTTTTCCAGGCGTATTTGACGAGGAAAGAGGCAGTTATATGAGGAAATCTCCAAAAATTGGGACAGCAACATTTATGAAATTGTCTTCTACGAATGAGTAATCATAAACTGGCTAAAAATCGCAAGACATGCCATTAGGTTCACACTCGAATCTATGATGTTCCAGTAACACCACAAATAATTTTACTCTAATGTGTATTAGGCTTAAAAAAACATTTCTGGGTGAAAATAAAACAGTATTCCACAAAATACAGCTACATCAAGTAGAGGCTTACGCTATGTCTGTATAACACAGGTTTTGATGGAGAAATCAAGTTTATCGTAGCGTTCTTCTTACCCAATGACAGTGTGTTGCATTATGTCGCTTAAATCAGCTGCCCTCAGCCGATATTAATTTAAAATCAATTGGAAGCCAACTTTGCATGACATATAATAGAGAGCTTAATCTGCTGGTTGGGGAAATGCAATTGGACGTGTTGAATAACTGCCCTATAATTCACCTAGAATGGTGATGTGGTCACACACAGTGGCTTAGCCCCTCGCAGCAGGTGGCAGGGATATAACCTGATACCACGCAAATGCGAGTCAAATTTGTTACCCGCAGCTATAAATACACTTGGGATTTCGTGATTTATCGCCATATTTGTCTTCATGCATGCCATTATTATATAGACTGTTCACGGTTAGCTCAGCATTTTTGAAAGAACTCCACTCGAAACCCGAATCAGTAGAGACCTGAAAAATTCGCTGTTTCATTTCGGGACAAGCTAGAATTCAAAACCTCGTACGTTTATTGCTTATTCTATTGCTCCACCCGTTAGTTTAAACCTCCTGGAAAACTCTGAGCCAATAACAAACACACAATAAAATGCAGACCGGATCGCCGTCTTCCGCTAATACAACAAGCAACCAATGGACAGTGATATTTGCATTATTTTACATACGGCAATGGAGTATAGCCTACAGGTAATTGAACTCGCGAATTTTTTCAGGTCTCTACGAATCAGTGATATCAATCAGCGAAATAACATTAATTGAAAGTCAGTTGATAAGCTACTGCCGACTGGCAAATCAAGCAAATGAGCTGGGAACAAGTGACTTAGAGCAGTGGAATTCTTGACGTTCAGTGGGATTCACAAATAAATAAATGAAATTCAGCCATCATATTACATGGTTGTAAGGCACTGGCTGATCATTCGCTCAATTTTCACTGTTTTATCTGATTTGGCTCAATTCTAGCTGTTTGAAATTTAGAGTGTAATTTTGCATCTTTCCTAATTTGTAAGATTTACGCTGTCATGGATCTATTTAATGACTTTATTCATGCGCGAGCCAAGCAAAAACGTAAACGTGCAAGGGATCCAAACGAGATTTACAATAGTTCAATTCGTACCCTAATGTATATGAAGAAAATAAAAAACATCAACTGAATTTGTTATAAATGTTAAAGTTAAACTCGCAATACAATGTAAAAACTTCGAAAAATTTCACTGATTCCGTTGCCAACTTAACTGGGATCCAGTATGCTTGTGTGTATATAAGCAGTTAACAGACAGTCATTTTACTTATAAACTTTGATTTCAATAGCGCTCACATAACCGTGACCAACGTTCAACTATAAACATGAGTGTGCTGAAATTCCTATTCGTAACAGCTTCTGGCTCCATGTAAAAGTAAAAGTTTATATGGCTTAAACTGTAAAGAGAGAAGTACTGTACTGAATTACACGCAAAATATTTTTCCAATTCATTGCCGAAGCACAGAGAAGCTAGATAAAAACGCTATCCAAGAACTTTCGTAACTTATTAAACTTTATACAAAGAAAACATTCCAAATCATAAAGTGGACACTCCAACGCACATTCTTAATCATAAAAAATTGTTAATATTAAAACATATGTGTATTTGTAACCCGAAAATATTGATAGACACAAAACATAATTTGTCTTCTTACGGATGGCTTTATAGTAGGCCTTACACTTTCAGAAATATTTGTGCAAATTATTTAACGAAGTGTGCATCATCATGTGGTTGAATTTTTTGCTATTATTATTTATTTGCAGTCCCATTAAAGTTTTATTTTTTACAACTTTGATATAGCTTATCGAAACATTTGATAAATTTAAATATCTACATATCATGGAAATTTCCAGTGTATTTTAGCTTAAATTAATTTTATTTTGTGAAAAAAACTGTCAAGTTTTAAAACAATCAGTATACAGAAGGCGAAAATGTATCCACGTATTGCCGAAAGGCATTCTGTTAACTAACTATTATTAATTATATTGGTCATCTCGTTACTTCGGTATTCAGTGAAGCGGTCATATCATAATCACTTCTAAGTTCTTCATATTAAAGAATCTGTAATTTTTTCTCTATTTATATTAACTACAAATCATTTCATTTTTCCTTAGACCTTTTTCCATCGTTAGGTTTGTCGCTCACAATTGAAACAATAAAATGTGTGTAAATTCTATTTTCTAACACGCATGTGCCATGCAGGTGATGACATTATGTCTTTCATAGCTCTCGGCTGACACTCAAAATCACAATTTAATCAGTGATAAAGCTTTTGTATGGACGTCTTGTGTAATTTTCGCTACAACATCCTTCGCTTGTTCTTTGCAAAGTTCTTACAATGAAACATTAACGGCAGTTTCGTGGACGTTGTAGTCGTTGATAACACAGACGATTTCATCGACGTCAATGCATCATAACCTGAACTCGCATGATAAGAATCGCAAACATGTAAGCTAGCCAATCAGCATGGCGTCCCATCAATCACAACGTGGCAACGTAATGACGTTTCCATTCCTGTCCGTGGCATTTCTTGTAGTTGTTCCGTGTGACTACCGCAGTTGTTCAGTTGTGAAAGGCTGTTCGTGGCAAAGTGAGCACTTTTGAAATGAACATTTGAAATATGTAACTGCCCATACCTGCGTATGTTTTAATAGGCAAACTGACTGGCATGCGCCCAGTAAAGTTGGCAACGACTGAGGAAAAGTAGTTCCATGTCTTACAATTGTTTTAAAAGAAATAGGTAAATATTTGTGAATACTGAAACGACACATTTTACTCTCTGATTTTTAAATGCTTATAAGCGTAAGAATAAGTAACTTTGTAAATTATTTACGTTGCTAATAATTTCACAGTTTCGCTTGACCGACACTAAAATGAAAGTCTCAGGCCCCATGCCAATGTTAATTGTACATGTGGTGGAAGAATACAAAATGTTAATGCAATTAGATCATAAGCAGGGCTTTCGAAAGTGCTCACTTTACCTTGAACGGCCTTTACTAATTCCTATGAAATTAATATTTTATATTTGTTAACATTGCAATTTATAAACTTAGTACATTAGAGCGAGTTGAAATTAATAGAGAAAAAAATTCATGTATGTAATATTTAATTATACATTACACAGAATTACAGGGTATAAATTAATAAAATCGAAGAAAGCTTTATATTGTATTACATTTTTAACGATATCAAATTCATGGAGCCACTTTATTTTTCTATTAATTGGAAAAGTACCACCTCAAATCTGATACCGAAGACTAATTAACAATAATCAATAATAATAATAATTCGGCGGTCAGCATATTTTGACGGCTCGTTAGTCCGTCTTGCTAGGGCGGTGTCATGTAGAGAAAAAACTCTGTTTAAGACTCTATCAGTTCATAAAAAAAGAAGTTTCTGTTTTTTTTTTAACAAACAAATTTTTAAATATTATACGAGCACAATGTTTGATTTTGGCTGCAGTCTTTTTCGAAGTTTTATAAGTGCAACGTAGAAATTTCTTTGTAGTATGGTATTATTTGGCACACGATAAGTGTTTTAACGTCCAGCTATTTTGAGTCTGAACATTATTCTAACACTTAAAAAAAAAATGGTAGAACCACTTAAAGAATTTCCAAGAAATTTTTTTATTTTATTTTAATAACGTCAAAAATTTGTTAAAACTGTAGCCAAGTATGCTAGTTATGAAAGATTTTGAAATTTGTACTGCAAAACATATAAAATAAAATGCCTATATATTCCATGCTTAATTTTGTTATACAATATTGTATGCTTTGTTTTAACTTTTATCGGATTACTATTTCATACAATACCACAGAAATATAAAATACCGTAATACACGTTTAGTGTAATTTTTGCCCTTGGACATCCTTAACGTCTACCAATAGCCTACAGATTAACATTTTTTTATTCTTCTAACAAACAATTTCTGGAAACTAATTGCCAAACATTTTCTTGTAAGCCGACAGCTAAATATTGCATATATAAAACAGATAGTTTTAAAAAACTAATGAAATTTCTTACGAAGGAACATATTTATAATAAATTAAAAATCTTCAACACTTGCCTGTTAAAAGTCAACATTGGTTTTTACATATTCCATTAAAAGTATCTGTGAAATTTTATGTAATTTATTTGTACTATCAAAAAAATAATTTTTTTGACAACTTGTTTTAAAATAATTCCTTGTTCAGATGCAAACACACATTTCACCGTGTATTTTGGCCCTGGGCCTCACGCAATCGTGCCCTGGCTTCCAGCCTGGTGGGGAGGTGTCCTTTGGTATTTCAACCAGCAGGCTTGGGCTATAGCGTCCCAGTGGAATCTTCTGCCCGCTCGCCTAATTACCATCTTAAGGACGTGAGATGGCGCGTTCAGGCAGGCCGTCGAATGAAGGCCTGACCACGCCAGCGCTCCCGCGCAGGAGACAGGCAGACAACCGAGCTTCCTCGATCTCCCATCAGCGCTTTGCGGTAGGGACGACCGTGCCGCATTCTGTGCGCTGTCGTTAGCACGTCCGTACGTGAGGTGGATGTTGGACATCTCTTCGTAAGATAACTTGTGTGGAGACATTTCAACTGCTTCTAATGCAGCTGCGAGTGCACACCACTACAGACATTCAATGTGAGGGCTGGTAGGTAACTCGAACATTAGTCATGAACAATGTTGTAATAATGCAATAATAATAATAATACTGGCGTGTGGGGAGTGCACCCAGGGCAAGGCAACACCCTCCGAGTGACGGTCTTTCCAGCTGGGACCCGTAGGTGACCGTCATCCCCGAGCATGACAGAAATGAAAACCCTAGAGTGGAGCGGCGCTGGAATGCAAGGGCAGGGGAAACGAGAGTACCCCGAGAAAACCCACCGGCAAGCGGCATCGCTCAGTACGATTCCCACATGCGAAAATCCAGGAGTGAAACCGCCGGGGATCGAACCCGGATCGCCGTGATGTGAGGCGAGCGCTCTGGACACTACGCCACCGCTGCCCCGTAATAATGCAATGATTGCACATGTGCGTACGTGATATCTCGGAAACTATAGGTTTCCGGACCTCGGTTTATTAGGACTTTTGTGATTATTTTAGTTATCCTCTACGCGCTCCTACTGGGCTTTCAAAAGTGCTCACTTCAATGTGAGCCACCTATAAGTTACTCGCTCTCCTGCGGCAGAACCAATGTAGGATCTTTCGCAGCGCGCATTAGCCAATCAGACACGAGGCCTGTTGTTGCGACTGCAACACGAAGAGCGACGCCTGGCGAGACAGAAACGCGGACAGTGGATGTTGTTGAGACGAANTTGTCATAAGTTAAACCAGGGGGGAAATGGGTGTGTTAATAATGCCTAGTAAGAAATAGTTTTTATGCAAAATATCATTAGTCTTAATGCGCAAGAATGCGGTGCGGTTCCCCTCAGGTGTAATTATATAGACTCGGCTAAGCTTTGTTTGCATGATGTGGTGGAATATTCTGGAAGTAGAACTTTTAGCAGGGCTTCAGAAACGATGGGAGTGACCGTGAATGGACTATAGTAAAGACAACTTGGTGAAATTTATTGTACTCCTTAAAAATAAAACGATACCTCTCGATATACAGAAGTATACCCCACATACGCACCGAGAAAAAACATATAGTGTTAGCAATCATATAGACTGTTAAAATAGGAACATCCATCTAATGGCATGTAGGTACCATTTTAATATTGTTAACATACTATATAGTAATATAAATAGAATTGTTTGTTGTATTCATGTATGATTGTTGTTGCTGCTGAACACATGGTTGCTACAGCATAACGCTGCATTCCTGCTACAATACACATAGTACTTCTAACAGAACAACTTCAACACTACTTGCACTGTTCCCACGCATTCAATTTTGTAATAACCTAACGGAATATTTTGTTGCCGCTATCGTCAAACCAGATTGCAGAACTGTACAGGTTGAGTATAAAAGAATATCCCAACTAAGAAGTTCTATAATATCAAAACCAAACAACCAACAACCTTGGTTAACCAGTCAAATGAACCGTGGAACAGTGACATTTGTTCACCATACATTTATAAATGTCCAATGTGACCACCACGAGCGACCCGAACGACATCTACGCTATAACCAAACTAGTTCCACACTCTTGTCAGCAAGTCCGGTGTTACGGTTTGGCTGGCGTCCGTTATTCTCGTTTTGAGGTCGTCTATGTTAGCCGGCAGTAATGGACGAAACANATATTTTGTTGCCGCTATCGTCAAACCAGATTGCAGAACTATACAGGTTGAGCATAAAAGAATATCCCAACTAAGAAGTTCTATAATATCAAAACCAAACAACCGACAACCTTGGTTAACCAGTCAAATGAACCGTGGAACAGTGACATTTGTTCACCATACATTTATAAATGTCCAATGTGACCACCACGAGCGACCCGAACGACATCTACGCGATAACCAAACTAGTTCCACACTCTTGTCAGCAAGTCCGGTGTTACGGTTTGGCTGGCGTCCGTTATTCTCGTTTTGAGGTCGTCTATGTTAGCCGGCAGTAATGGACGAAACACTTGATCCTTAATGTACCCCCCAGGAAAAAAATTGCACGAGGTAAAATCCGGGCTTCTTGGGGGCCAGTGATGAAGGGTCTGTTCACCAGCTGCTCCTCGACCAATCCAGTGTTGCAGCAACGTCTCGTTCAGGTATCCGCGAACAGCTAGGTGCGAATGGGGTGTCGTACCACAAAGGAAACATCAGACCGTCCCCTTCACATTGAAGTGTCAAATGCGAGCTCGCTACTCCTTCACCACCTCAAACCGAAAGTTACGAACTCCATCCAAACCGTAACACCGGACATGCTGACAAGAGAGAGGAACGAGTTTGATTATCGCGTAGATGTGGTTCGGGTCGCTCGTGGTCGTCACATTGAACATTTATAAATTGTATGGTGAAAAATTTCACAGTTCCACGGTTCATTTGATTGTTCAATCGAGGTTGTAGATTGTTTGGTTTTGATATTGTAGACCTTTAAAGTTGGGGTATTCTTTTATACTCATCATGTAAAGTGAACATTGTTACAATTCTGATAGCTGTGGTAACAATCAAAATATTATTGTAGTTGTTCTGCGTGAAGTACTATCTGTTTCGTAGTACGAACGCAGTGCCTTACTGTGCCGGCCAGCACAGTAGCAATACAATCACAGGCAGGGATACAACAACCAATCCTGTCGGTATCACTATCTATGTTCACAATATTTAAATGGTACCTACAACCCGTCAGATGATTTTTTGTAGTTTAACAATATAGATGGTTGCTAGAGCCATATTCATTTATCAGAGAGAGTNACAACCCGTCAGATGATTTTTTGTAGTTTAACAATATAGATGGTTGCTAGAGCCATATTCATTTATCAGAGAGAGAGTGCATACTGTGACGTCACACGATGTGAGTGACGTCTCCGTCACCCGACTCCTCAGTCACCAGCAGAGCNAGAGAGAGTGCATACTGTGACGTCACACGATGTGAGTGACGTCTCCGTCACCCGACTCCTCAGTCACCAGCAGAGCGACTGTCTTCCCCGCCGATGTCGCCACAGCCTTCTCGACGCCGAGCGACGTGGCAATGCTGCTTCCAGTGGGCGATAACTTTGGAACTGTTTAATGGCGACGGTGGGCTGTTAGAATTATTAAGACTTCTAAAAGAAGAATTTTGATAATNATAACTTTGGAACTGTTTAATGGCGACGGTGGGCTGTTAGAATTATTAAGACTTCTAAAAGAAGAATTTTGATAAGAAAAAAAGGTATTAATATTTGTAATTTTAATATTCTGCTAAATTTATGTTTTGAAGTCTCAAGTCTTGAAGAATATAAATAACGTGAGATATTTTTTATTGTATTCCATGATCCAATTTTGCTTGACAAAATCACAGTTCTGCTGACAATTTCTCTGCAAGATAAAACTAACTAAAACTTGCCTATTTACACATTTTTTTAAAATACCGNACAGTTCTGCTGACAATTTCTCTGCAAGATAAAACTAACTAAAACTTGCCTATTTACACATTTTTTTAAAATACCGATCACTACCCGTAATAAAGACGGAGCTCCTGTAAGTTAGTTGTGTAGCAAACGTTACAACAACTCCAGTCAGCGAATGGGGAAGCCCACATCCAAGGAGCTGCAAGGCCATTCCACTTCTGCGTACGTACCTGCTCTGTGACGTGACCCCAGCCAGGGCTCGAGCACCGTGACCTGCGAGCGTGCCTGTGTAGCGTTCTCACGCAAGCGTGCAGTATGTGAATGGGTGTCAACCCGGGATCAGCACAGAATCTCCTCGCCCTACGCGGACACCTGACGTCTCCCGCGGCGCAGGAGCGCGGAATTCAATTAACTGCCGACTTTCGTCGCCGGGAAGCTTTTCCTCCGCCCACACAAAACCCCGGTGTGAAGCTCCTGGAGGTGGCCAATCGCAGCGCGCGAGAGAGAGATTCGCCCCGCATCTCGCAGGCTTACTGTCGCCTGCAGAGAGGCGATTGGTCGCGCGGCGAAGCGATTGGCAAGTCTGGGAGATGCAGGCTGAAGCCTCGTACACACTACGGCGCATCCCTCGCGGGAGAACGGAACCACCCTCTATACATCCCCGACTTGCAGCGAACTTGAGGCTCGATATCACCTTTTATTTTCGTAAATCTTTCGTTTTCGTGAGATAATTTCAATTCCAGAAACATTTCTGAAAATAACTGANATCACCTTTTATTTTCGTAAATCTTTCGTTTTCGTGAGATAATTTCAATTCCAGAAACATTTCTGAAAATAACTGATTACAGAAAATTTACAGTTACATTATATTATTGTATCTCATTATATCTTTGTATAATTTTCTGGTTGCAAAAAGTCGAGAACGTATTGTTAAAATTTTCTCTCAAAGTAAGTGGGCTAAAACAAGTTCATTAAAGAATGGAGGTCTTATTGAAATAAGAGTTAATNTAAAATTTTCTCTCAAAGTAAGTGGGCTAAAACAAGTTCATTAAAGAATGGAGGTCTTATTGAAATAAGAGTTAATTATAATTTCCTATTTTTATTTACAATAACTAAAAACCAAATTATTTCGATTCAATATCTCATAATAAATTTATATCACTTGCTGTTTACAATTAATGACTTCAAATCAATACAATTTACAATTACCTCAAATAAATTAACGTAATTATAAATCAGTCCCAATAGACAGTGTATCAAAACCTATTCAATTATTTTTCAAACTATTTGACCATATTTGACAGTTCCATTATTTACAATAAAGTCCGGATCACATGTTATTCAGTCCCACCTCAGCTTAGTCCAANACCATATTTGACAGTTCCATTATTTACAATAAAGTCCGGATCACATGTTATTCAGTCCCACCTCAGCTTAGTCCAAGTCCCGCCAGTCCGCAATGTTCTAGAGTTCTCCGAGCGCCCTCATGCACAGTAGCCTCCACTCGTCGGGTTCCACGCCCTCTCGCCCATTCACACAACAAACACCTCGTCCGCCATCGTCTCGCAATCTCCCGNACCATATTTGACAGTTCCATTATTTACAATAAATTCCGGATCACATGTTATTCAGTCCCACCTCAGCTTAGTCCAGTCCCGCCAGTCCGCAATGTTCTAGAGTTCTCCGAGCGCCCTCATGCACAGTAGCCACCACTCGTCGGGTTCCACGCCCTCTCGCCCATTCACACAACAAACACCTCGTCCGCCATCGTCTCGCAATCTCCCGNCCACTCGTCGGGTTCCACGCCCTCTCGCCCATTCACACAACAAACACCTCGTCCGCCATCGTCTCGCAATCTCCCGTCATCGTCCGTCCTCTACACGGATGTCCCGGTTACCGCACTCAGCCAGAAGGCTACCACCGAGACTTCCGGCCGTTGGACCTCTGCAATATTTACAGGGTCGTAGGCCCTCACCCAGAAATTTCTCCAAAAACCACGTTGCGCCAAGGGTCCTAATTCCCAGAATATTATTGCGCATCGTTTACATTTGTCGGCTTCTCCAGCAGGTGGGAGGAGGAGGGGNTGTAGGGTTTACCGATGTTCATGTATTGTATACAAGGTATTTAACGGTTTTACTTGCTGTTTACCAATGGCAAAAATTTTATGTGTAAAAACAAGGAGTAAGTATGTGTAAGGAACCAGTGTAATTAATGGTAAGGATATAAGAGGAGTGTGCAATGTACCCAGGGTTTATTGTATTTGTACTTTTGTCAATTTTCATAGTGTGAGACAACCCCCCCCC